>VOQJ01014603.1:21463-32331 GCA_015052665.1 Apistogramma diplotaenia | reverse complement strand
TTTCCTCACCTCTGTAACTATTGCACTCTGAAACTTTTGACAAAGCTTTGTTTTTTGGACCAATATATATATATATATTTGTAGATTTTCCTTTTTAAAAAAAAAAAATCACATGTAACTTCCGTACACTACACTGTTGTATTTGTGTACTTTAAAGGTACTGACTGTAGAGGGAAAATAAAGTCGAAACAGTACTTTGTGTGTTTTTATTGCACAAATGTCACAGTTAGTGAAAAGCATATAAAGAAAGCGAGAGCTGAAGTTTGAACAATGTCGAAATAGCATGTTAGTCTCGATATCAGCAGGTTAGTAATGATAAGTTAATATGCTGTTAAGAACAGACTCCATTCTTGTATTTTAGGCATCACCTGGATTGGAAAGCTTTTACAACAGTAGGTGGCGCACTTCTACAAGTCATGGAGGTTTTTGAATGACGGGCAGCTATGAGGAGGGAAAGCATGCACAGCTTCCTGAAAGTGTGGGACACGGCTCGGAGCCGTCTAACTGTACACAGGGTGTCTGCAACAGCGGGAGCAGGCAATTATCTGGTCACTCATGCTTTTATCACTTTTGTCTCAAAGTTGTTGGATCTGACTCCTGTAACCATAGGCCCATTTTAGCATTTGGTCGTGTAGGGTAGCCATGGAAACTTCTGCTCCTTACAACAGCACAAATACATATTTACTAATAGGAAGAAAAATCTTAAAATGTAGCAACCTGTTTTAGAATCAGTTTGAATGAGATTTAAATGTTTTCAAATCAGAAGAACTTCCAGCACATAATGCTGCTGTTTCATCCCCCTCTACACATTCAGCTGTTCTGCTGTATCAGGAAGGTCACTTTGTAGGTCGACTGACCCTTTCACACAGTTTGACTGTTAATGGTTAATAGCATGAGTGCACACAATAGCTAATTTAGCTTATTAAAGATACAAACATCCTCGGCGGTTAAGCTCAGCAGTGACATTGGTGGAAACTGGAGGTGATGAAGAGCTGATGGCCTTGCTGACCATTTATTTATGGAAATTAGAAGATGGAAGGTTAATGGGGGGTGACTTAAGAGTAACCGTTAGTCTCTGTGCTTTATACAGCAGGTCTAGCTCACAGCAGACCAGGGAAACAGTTTAGCAATAAGTTCTATCCCATTACAGCACAAACTGACCTCAGTGGGGTTTGGAAAGAGTATACTTTCACTTTTGATGTGTATGGTTTCCATTTTTATTCAAAGTGGCAGGTAAAAGTCTTTAAAAGATGCTGACACCCTGTGCACATATTACACACCCTGTGATAGGCAGTGGGACCTCTAGCTTTACAAATAGCATTACATTCAAGACACTCGGTGGGTTAACAGCATGCTGCAGAAACTTTAAAACGAGACACGTATGCATATTTGGCATGATTCACATTAAAAACATTTGTAAGCACTTGGATCTGCTTTGCTGTTGCATTTTCCAGCCAGTGGTGAACAAAATAAATACTTCATTATAGCTCCCGCTTTTGCAAAATGTCCCCGTGTGTTTGTGGTAATTATCTGTATTTTATTCTTTTAACTATAACAAAAATATGGAGTAAAAATACCATAACACTATCTGAACTGTGCAGCAGGAGTTTAAAGTGGCATCAAAAATACTCTAAGTGCTCAAATGTGTAACTAAATGTTTGGACCTGCAGTTCACCGCTGTTTTCTGCACACAATGTGAGGCCGGCTGAAAGTGCAAATGGAGCAACAACAGTAAAGCCAAAGTTCACTAAAGTCATAACACAAGAAGAAATGTGTCCTAAAGGCTGGAAGAGCCGATTACAGGACACGCAGAATAATTAAAACTAACAGATGGCGACTTCAATCAGGATACCACCACACCTGCATATACTCTATAAAAGCAGTGTACCGTTTCCTCTCAGAACCCTCAAAAATGCGTTCTCGGTAAACAACCTGAAGTGCTGCACAACAAGCCATGTAAATGAGCCCTGCAAAATGGCACAATGGGTAATTTAGCAGACTTATCATGACTATTTGTTAGCGCAGGTGCTCGCAGTGTAAAGCAAAGTCCGCGCAAAGCTGCAAGTCCCGCGCCGTGATCAGCCTGTGGACCCGGAGCTTGTTTGTCATCCCAAGGGAGGGGCATCCGAGAGCCTGCAGAGCTCCTAATGTGGACGCGTTCCAACTGGGTCGGAGTTCAATAGCACCAATGTGTTTGCTCTCGAGGAACTTTTCATATTTTACTTCATTAGTGTTCAAAGTGGACCGGAAAAAGTGGTGAGCATAAAAATATCTAAATTACAATGCAAGTATAAAAAGCTTTAGAGAAAAAAAATATATAAATAGCAAAAAGGTCAAATCTCCACTTCAGACGGTGGTTATTTTTAGCTGTAATAATAACATTAACTGGAGCGACTGGACTTGGCCACTGCATGAATTTTTTCGATGGGAGGTCAGTGTAAACATTTTTTTTTCTCGTTTACTCACGGAAAGGCAAACAATAAGTCGAAGAGTTTAGAAGAGACGGGAAATGAGGCCGACGGTGACGTCAATCGGTGTTAAATAAAAGTCTGGTCAGATTTGCTCGTCACAAGGACAGTCGTGGCTGCTTGTCTAAAGTAAAAGCAAAGAGAAGGTGTGGGTGGGTGGGGAAGGGGGTGGGGTCTGTGGTTTTCTCAGTCAGAGTACTGGTTGTAACCATCAAACTCCACCTCGCTCCCGTTGTTGTAGTAGGCCTCGGCGGGGTTGGCGCAGTACTTGTTGTCGTAGACCTGGCGGGGCAGGCCGTACGTGGTCATGCCCTGTTGAGAGGCCCCTTTGTTGGTGCCCATCTGCAGAGAGATGGTGGTGGTGTCACAGTTCTCCAGCTTCAGATTCTTGTCAAAAATATGCCTCCTTGTTCCTGGAGCCGTCATGCCAGACTGGAGAACAGAAAGCAAAGAGGGGACGGTGATGCAAATACAGCATATTGTTGAATACACTCGGCCAGATCAGCTCAAACTGCAGTGCTACCCAACAGGTTCCTGATGTGTCTTTACGATTAAAGTACTGAAATATATATTTTAAATCATTTAACTGTATCTTAATGGATACCAACCATGCGAGAATGTATCGTAGCCATTATTTCTAGCTCATCTCACCTGGCTGGCTCCCTTGTTGGTGCCCATCTGTAGGCTGATAGTAGATTGGTCTGGGTTGTCCATGGATATTTTGGCATCATATAAATGACGGCGTGTCCCGTAAGAGGTCATGCCCTTCTGACTGGCAAACTGGTTGGTGCCCATCTAAACACGGAGCAAAATGGAAGGATCGAAATAACATAAAATGCACTTGCCAAAGATATTCTTTGGTGTGTCTGTAAATATAAATTCACAAATTGAAGATCACATCTTTGGTGTAGTTGTCAGTCAATCCATTCATGCATTGTTCTTTGTTTACAATGAAAAGCAGAGGTTGAAATGGCTGTTTGGGGAATATTCATTCAGAAAGAGCCCAGCAGGGGGCACAATGACAACACACAAGGAGCAGCCTTGGCCAGGAGAACAATACTGCACTATGACAGCTTGTACCGTAAAATTGCACATTACACGTTTAGCCTTTCTGCCTCTCTGACCTGCAGGCCTATGATGTTTCGTCCCTCCCTGAGCTTCTCGGGGGCGAAGCGTCGTTGTTGTTTCTCTGCATACTTCACCCCTATATCGTACTTTGAGTGGAAACCTTTCGACTTGGCCTGAGAAACCGAAGCGGTGGAGACAGAAAGGAAAATGGTGGTAATAAGAATGCACTTTTCATACCCATATTGCTTTTATTAGATCTGAGCTGTTGCCATGGAAATCTAAGCAAAAATGTATCAAGATCAAATAATAATGTGCAGCCAGTGGTGATTTCATGGAGACACCAATGTATGCGAATGCGTGTGCCACTGCAGCCCTCACCATTCCAGCCAGAGCGATGAGTGTGCACTGGACCTGAGTGTGGTTGACATTCTCAAACAGATCGTTGGCCTCAAAGATGTCATGTGGCTTCAGGCCGTAGTCTGTGATGGCACGGACAAAATTCCCTATGTTTTCCAGCTGAGAGAAAGAGCAAGAAGTCAGACTGGAATAAGATCAGAAGTGCATCTTTTTGGGCATTTTGCATGCTAGGAATGCACGGATATATTGGCAGAACAATGGTATCGGCCGATCTGGCCCTGCTGACAGCTGTCAGCCTATTTGCTATCGGCAAATAATGACATTTACCAAAGCCAGTGGCCACTGTTTATCTCTTGCTCTGATTTCATTTTGCACAGGCTGAATGTCCAAAAATAATGTAATAAAGAAGTTTCTACCTTGAATGAAACCTTACACATCTATGATAGTTGCCATCTTTTATCACAATAGCTCTCCCGTTTCGGAAATAATCTTACTTGCTTTTTTTTGTGCTCTTATGTCATAACTGAAGCTACAGCTTGTAGGAAGTTAGCTCACCTTGGCACCACGGCAAAGTATTAAGAATCCAGTTTAATAACTTTTGCTAAATATTGACTCTCACGATTTGCGCCATGCCCTTGGAGTGTGCGACTGACTGACGGTCTATGTGTATATGCAGCAGTGTCAATATCACAGCGAGAACTTTTTCAAAGGCGTTTTAATCAACGCTTAAGAGCTCTGTTTGCTTTTTCAGTCCAATAAGAGGCTAATAAAAGCCACGCTAAGATGGGCCTCATTTGATATGGCAGCTACTTTATGGAAGGTAAATAAAAGTCTTTGTTGTCAATGCCAGCGCAGGAAACGAACCAAGTTCCACATGCTGTGGAAAACAGCCCTGACTTTGAGAGCTGGACTATTACCTGGTGCCAGTTTTGACTGGAGTGGTTGATCTTCTTCACAGACCCTGGCTGGAGAACATTAATGAGCCTACAAAGAGACAAAGGATTCAAGAAAGGTGATATTACTGGCAAGTGTCTGTGCCACAAACATCCTACCAGCGTCCGTACACTCACTCGCACAACATGACTCCATCTTTCAGGCTCTCCATGAAGTTGTCTCCCATCCTTTTGCCAGTCACATCCTCGATCCACAGTCTCAGCTCCTCTTCCTTATGTGGGTCATACTTTCCTGCAAGCTGAGAAGCACAGATGAGCGCTCAAACACTCGATATGAATTTTGCTTGTTTGTTTGTTGAAGAGATGATCAGTGTTATTCACTTCACCTGTCAGTCATCATGATGTGATCAGTGTACACCAAACAGTTATATCATATTTTGTGTTTTCAGTTAGACTCTACCTGCTCTGACCAAAGCCCATGGTTACATTCAAGACAATGTTCTTCCGGCAGTGGAAGGACAAGGGTTTTAGAAGCCTTCACTCAGTCTGGGCAGTTAAAACAAGGTGCATTTTCACACTTCCAGTCTCATCCAGGGTCAAAGTGTAAAACGTCCAAACAAAATACAAAACATAGAATAAAAATAAAAGACCACTTTGCGAATGATACCATTTCAAATTATTCAGTGCGTATTTAAATCCATTTCCTCATTGAGCGGGTCAGGGTAGGGGTTAATGCAGATGTTTACTTTGAAGCCTCGTTTTATTTAATTTCTTCTTCTATATTCAAGGTTTTTAGTTCATCCATGATCCATGAACTGTGGGACTTCAGTAACCAGTGGTGATGCCAAAGTGGACAATTCCATCTTTTAAATACTCTGCTTTTTATACTCTTACTACACTTTCCTTCTTTTATTTAATGGTGTATCAGTCTTTAAAATTTGAGAACACTTTAGACAGCAGTAAACTGCATGCAGCTCTCATGTATTCACATATTTCTGTCTCCCTATAAGTCATAAATACAATATTGTGCCAAGGCCTTGAGCCACATTTCTCTACATTTTTCTTGGGAAATAAGTGCAGCGATATTCTGAAACATGGAAACATAAATAAAAATACTGTCTATAAGAAAGTAAATTTTGTACGATTCTAACGAGGTATTGGTGTGAACACCTTAATTCTTCAGCACAGTCTGAACTCTCTGAGGCAGCTCTCTTCTCATGTCTTCAGGAACAGTTCTCCGGGCTGCATGAAGGACATTCAAAGCTCTTTTGTGAACGGTTCTGCCTTTTGTTCTGTTCTCAGTCAAGATGATACCACACTGCTTCAATAATGTTGAAGGCCAGGCTCTGGGGAGGCCAATCTATGACTGATAAAAAAAAAACAAACACAGTGGAACACCATTTCTTTTACTGCATTGGCAGTGTGTTTGATGAAATGAAGCCGTTGCCCACCAGTGGCTGAAATGCAGCCCCAGACATCATCAGAGCCTCGACCTGAAGGGCTATACGCATCTCTCAGGCCATTTGTCAGATTTTCCTGTTTGTCTGTTGTAGATAGTTTTTTTTTTTTTTGACTTAACACTTCTTTTGTCCTCCCTTTTAAGGATATACTGCACATCATGCTGAGCTATGTGAAATATTTAGCTAATAGCCCTTTGGGGACCACCTTGTTGGTGCAAAAATGCTATTAAGCCCATCAAACTGTGTTAGCTTTGGCATTTTTCAGAGATTCATCTAAAGAAATGGGAACAAATGATGTCTTTTTGCGACAGGCTTGTTCTTTGCTGCGTTGTCTGTTATGTGTAGACACAACACTGGTTCATCCTTTGAGTTAGGGGCCTTTTTAAGCTTGAATGTTGAGCCACTTATTGGTGAAAAAAAGAAAAAACAAGTTCTTCTGAAAATGGTCAAAACCCACAACAAAAATAATTAAAAGTATACATTTAAAACCACCAAAACACACGAAGTAGTAACTCTTTTTCTGGTTTAAAAAACAAACAGGTACAGTAGTAATAAATTGAAATAGATTATTTGAGTGTACTACCTGAAAACTATCCTCTGTATTTTCTCTTAAATTAATTTTTAATTGTGTAGTGAACTCACCAGGAAACTACATATACATCCACACACTGTAAAATAAAGTGCAATGCCTTCAATTATCAGTGGGAATAATAAAGATAATGTGAGAAATACATGAACAGAAGACTGATATTTAACATGCACACAAATACGCGCACACTTTCTTTGATGCCCAATTGCAGGTTTGCAGGTCCTAAAATAACTCAGTTTCCCCGACTCCTCTCTCACACAGGACGGCTCAACATCACTGAAAGTCTTACTGTAAACAAAGAACTGAGGTGTATAAAAAAACCAGGAAGACAAATGAAAATGAAAGAAGTCCTGTGGACATTCCTGCATGCAGAAACACACGGGCCTCTCTCGCTTCTCTCCATGCATTTCCTTATTGGCACAAACACGCTGCCCCTAATACTTTGAATTCTGGCAAGAGGTTTAAGCCCCCCCCCCCTTCACTGCACACACACACACACACACGTTCTCGGCCCCCTTTTTCCTGAATGTTCTGCAGATAAGTCTTCACAGTCTGGGATCAGCAGCCAACACAAACAAGTATTTCAAAGCAGTAGGGGATTGCGTGGACTCCAGTCCATCACACCAAACTTGGGAGAAACAGCTTTCCTAAACACTCCCCCCTCCCCTCCTCTCCCTCTCACTGTCTCGCTCTGTGTGTTCGATTGGCTGAGCTCATATTTCTCTCTCACAATCTCTCTCCTTCTTCTTCTCTCCCTTTGGGTTTTCCAGAATCTGCCCTTTTACAGTGAGTCGACTATTCAGGCAACCGGTGCATGATGAAGGCACGCCAAGTCGACCGTCCTGCCTCCAAGTCAGGCTAGTTGGACTTATTTAAAATTGTGTTTTCTTTATTTTATTATTATTATTGTAGAAAACCGTCACAGTAAGATATTTTAAATGTGAACACAAACAGAAGAAACCATGACCAGGTACTGATGGATGTTATCGAGACCATGTTACACTCACTCTACAGCGATCGCTGTGGCTACAAAAATTTAAAATAAATCAGCAGCTGCTACAAGATCATAGCATGAGGAGAGGATTATGAGAAAATCTGTAAAGTGTCTTAAGTTAAAGTGTAAAGTAAAGTGTCTAAAGCCAGCATTAACTAAAAGTATCCATCATGTGTGACTGTTCAGACCAAGTAAAGCAAAATCAGGATGTGTGTCAACAGTAAAATTAATTACTCTAAAAGAAAACTCCAATAATAAATTGAATTATTATAATGCAAGTGGGAACCTACACTGAGTGGACACCCCACAATACTACATGAAGCCAGTGTTGTAGCCAGCTGGGATAGAGTCTATAGTGTAGCATACTGATACTAAACCCACAAGACACAAAACAAAGGAATAACAAGAGATTGTACGATGATTAAGATGATTAATAAAAGAAAAAAACATAAACATATCTATATTCTAGTGGGATTTTCAAACACCCAAAATTAACTTACACTTAAATATTTAAAACATTTCTCCCATAGGCTCCCGTTTTAGGTACAATGGACCACTTTAGCCTAAAACGTGCACCAGTGGCTGCTGCACTCCACCCTATAAAGGTGAATTCCAACACAAGAGCAACATTAGGATAAGCAAAGATGTGTCAGTAACCCGGCTAAGCCACGCTACAGCGTGTCAGCTACACAGCAGTTTGCAGGAGAGAAAGTGCCAACATTTGCCACCATAAGCTACCGGTCATTCACGACCAAGTAGGGCTATTGCAGCTGAACTGTGAGCGCGCTGAGCTGTGAAGAAGAAAATTAAACAGTCTCACGAGAGCGGTTCAAAGCTTCGGTACACTAATACTGACCCTTTGCCAAAAATGTTGAAATAACAGAGTAGTGACATGCATGTGGAGCTGTTAGTACCTGATATGTGGATCATTTGCTCATTTAGTTATTTGCATTGTCTCTCTTTGGATCCTGTGTGTGAACTGCTGGCGTGGCCTTTGCCACCTCCCATCCATCTCGTGTCCACCTGCGTTCCATCAGGACCGTGTTTTGTCATTCTTGACTCAGATGTAAACTGTTTAGAGTGAGGACACTTTCTCGAGTTCTAAGTCAGAGCCCGGTCACTCCTTAAAAGGACATTAGATGATGATCATGTACCTGCCAGTCTTCCTGCTGCATCTCTGCCCCTCTATGATGTCACGCCTCTGGAACGCAGTATCCCGCCATTACCCACGAAGCCCTTCAACTTAAATGAAAATGTTACCCCCCCCCCACACACACACACACACTTCTCAATTTCCACTCACTGTATGTACGTGATTGGCCTGGAAATGGTGCAGCAGTGCCAGCAAAATAACAGCCTGACTGCTGAAAGGAATGTGGGCTTCATCGAGTGCACTGCACCTCTGCGTGAGACTAAAGCGCAGCTGAGAGATGGCACCATTCAGGGAAGAGGCCAGGGCAATGACGATTATAATGATGATGATGATGATCTGGGTATTGGAACAGTCACGGGCTGACCTTTCTCATCCTGCCTGTTAGCAGCTGTGACTCATCCAAACACACACAGTCACTACTGTCACCGCAGAGGCAGAAAATCCCAGTAATTTTATTCACACTCACTGAACGATTGTTGCCTGTGCTGCCGCCAACAATGCTGAGAGCGTAAATGCTTGAAAACAGGACTGCGTATGTTTATGCTACTACCTGATTTAAAGGTGGAATGTGAGTCAGAGCTTGTATTTGAGAACACAAATAGATTTTCAGGTATATTAGCCTGCCCTGTTTTTGAGTTTATGAAATCTAATAAAAAAAAAAATAGCTTCAGCTCTAGCCTGGGCACCATAAGGCTTACATGAAGGTAAATTTAAATTCAAATTCCCTTAATATAAAATAAATATGCCAAATTAATGAGTGATATATATGATATTGTATAAGCTCTTGTATTTGTGAGAATATTCCACATGACAGGGCAAAGTAAATCCTCCTGCTGACACTTTTTTCCCTGGTTCCTGACTGTACTTCCTGTTAAACTTGTGTCATGTGCAATGATGTATATGTTTACTCTCACACACATACATATACAACTAGGAAAAGGCAGCTCATGAAAGGTAGAAAAATCAGCTGTGTTTACTTTTTGTGTCCATCCAGATTTTTAAGTTAGGTTTTGTTTTTGTGCAGCTTGCAGATGGATTTATGTTCTGATTTTATTTCATTGTTCATTCCGGGAAGAAACAAGCAAACAGACAAAAATATGTGCCCCATCATCTCTCATTGCACAGCATACCTTCCACCTTTCTGTATGTTACAGTCACTTTGAGTTATCAAACCGTGTGCTTCAATCTCTCTGACTAAAAGCCCTGACCCCACAGAATCACACAAATAATTTGGCCACTAAAGCCTGTTCTCTGCTCCCAAACAATCACCTCCTTGCCTGTGTGAACTACTACCAAAAGGCAGGAGTGTGTCACCGGAGCGGTTTTCCCAAAGCACACACAGCCTGAAATTAAACTGGAATGAGATCACATCACTGATAATACACCCCCCCCCCCCCCCCCCCCTCAAAGATACATGTGAGATACTTTGTGAGCTCCCGTTCAACTGTTTGATGCAGAGCCACAGGCCAACAGCAAGTGTATTTATCCAGCAGCATACTTCACTTTTTATTTGGAGGAGCTTCAGGCTGTAAAAGCAAACAGCACAACCCCACCGTTCTGCTCCCTCGTGTGAGTCTTCAGGGAAAGCTGCCTGTGCACAGCAGCCACAGAGAGGCCGTTTACCGTGGGTCTATTTGTTATCACGCTGGGGCAGAGGTACCTGTCACTGACCCTCTGTGGACCTCTGACTCCCACCAGAGGAACGCATGCTTCAGCTACAGCGTGTCTCCACAATCTCTGAATACACTGGCTAACAATATAAAGACTGTAAACATACCTTACTCTTGACCTCGGCGGAAAGTCCGAAGGCAGGGCCGCTCCTGAAATGTGTTGTCATTCTGTCGCTTTTTTTTTTTTTTGTTTGTTTGTTTTTTGGCTTTTTACAG
>VOQJ01014603.1:5809-19383 GCA_015052665.1 Apistogramma diplotaenia | reverse complement strand
AATTGCTGATTGTTTGAGTTCCCACGAATCTGAAAACGTAAAGGAGGCGATCTGGCTAAAATGAAAAGTTTGTTACTGATCTTAGAGACAACATTCCAGAGCAGATCTGGAGTATTTGGCAGTATTTAATGAGTGTTTCTGTTTTAGGTTTCAAGCCAACATGGATGAGAAGTTCTTAAAATACTTCATTATGTCAGAGAATGCTCGGCGTGCTCATACCCGTGCACTGTTGTGGGACTGATTTCCGCATGCTTGACATGTGTTTGACTGTGCGTAAAAAAAGCTACTGTAGTGCGCCTGACGTCACCCTGGGAACAATGAGGTGGTTTTCCTGTTTTACTCTGGAGCGTCAACTATTCTTTCCCCCCATAGGCAGGCGATGACAAGGAAAAGCATGCAGGAGATTTTTTATTTTTTTTGGATTGAAGGGGGGAGAGGGTGCTGTGAGAATCAGGGAGGACAGAGGAGGCTGCTCCCCACACAGCATATTTCATCCCCTCTTCTGTCTTCTGAGTGTATTTATGTGATAATATGCTGGCTGGCATGCCGGACTCAGAGAGGAACATTCTGGAAAGGCCAGAGATGGATGAGGAAGAGAGCAAAGGCAGAGTTACAGGGCAGGAGATGTGGCTGTGGTGGTTGGGATACACGATAAAAGAGTGCAAATAACTACTGGACATACACTGTTACACCACAGCAATGCAAAGGGCTTCAGTCAGACAGTGATGGATTTATACAGACACAGCTGAAATTAATTAGTGCAGAGCACTCGCTTGCATGACAGACTTTCCCAGACCACAATGAGATTGGCATGGTCACAATCTGGCATGCCATAGCTGCGATCTGTCATGGTTCTCTGAAGACTGAAAAGACACATCACAAGACCTTTTCTTCAGGAAGGATCTAAAAGTGCTCTCTCAGTTTCAGGAGCTTAGAACCTGATTAATATTGACCCTGATGGGCCCGTCTGATAATGGAAATGGCAGGTCTAATGGCAAAAATATACAGAGGGGGCACAACTGGTTCTGTTAATCATGGACATGGTTCAAATTCCATTCATTTAAAGGCATCATCATGGATGCGGAGGAACCATGTGGTTGTTTCACTCCTGATTTTGCTCTGAATTCTTGTAAGTAAGGTTGTGTATAAAATAGGATTATAAAGTTAACAAATTACACCAAAGAAGGAGCTCAGTTACATAGAAAATAGAACAAGTGAAGAACTCAGTGAATCAAATTTGTAATATGATACAAATGGACTGGTACTCATAGCACCTTTCTACACAAAGCACTTTCTGCTGCAACTCATTCACCTAATCACACATTTTCTCACAGCTCCTTCTGACATTTGCACACACTTGCCCTCTTATGGATGCACTGGAGGCATCTCAGGGTTCAGTATTCTGCCCAAGGATATCACCTGAGCCACAGATGCCCACTAACAGGAGTTTAAATCCAAAATAAATGCAGGTATTGTGGTAAAGAGCTTCTGTATCTGTCCTTGTGTCAGTGGAGCTGAAAGGGAGAAAGAATTCTGATGCATGTGCAGAGTCATTGTCCACAGCACTTACCACAGCCATAATCATTTGGATGACCTCTGTGTCAGCTGATGGAGGAATCCAAAGCGTGAATACTACATAACAGAACTACACACGACACCTGCAGGAGCTTTTATGACATTCATTATAATTTGGTTTATCTTTGCAGCTGTAACGGCTTCCACTCTTTTGGGAAGAGGATCTGTGGGAATTTTTGACCATTCATCCAGAAGAGCAACGGTAACGTCAGACACTGATGTAAAGACTCTGTGTTGTGCTCAAATTCCACATGTTTTAATTTGAAGACAAATTTAACGAGTTAAAGAGCTTGTTGTCAGCTAATTTGCTAAAATGTCAAGTGATGCATTCAGGTGCTGCCAAACTGCAAACTATAACACCCAGAAGCAGCCATGGGTATTCAGTCTCCTCTGGAAATATTCCTGTGCAAAACACTTGGTCTTAGAGGTCACACGCAGCACTCAGTGTGGTAGCTTGCAAACATCTGTGTGTATGTGTGTGTGTGAGAGAGTACAGGTGAAAAAAGGCAAATTGTAAAGCACTTTGGATAAAAGCACTGCATAAATGTAGCAATGGAATGCCATGGATGCTGCTTGCTTTCTCAAGGTGTCTTAAACTAACAGTTTGGTTGCCTTCTGCACTTAGGAGTAAGAGATAAAAGCACTTGAATTATAAAATGAATCAAGATGAAACCTCCATTGAGAATGAAGTCTGTGGATTGCAATCAGTTGATGTTACAGATGGTACAGAAGCACTGAAAGGAGGTCGAGCATCAGCTCCCTCGCTGTGATTATACACAGATCTGAAATTTGTATAATAATTAAAAAGATGCATTTTAAGACAGGCTTTAAAGATGGAGACAAAATGAATATTGTGAATGTGGTGTGGGGGAGATGATAGGCCAGTCAGCTGAAATCTTTAAAGCTCATGGTGGTCAGGCGGGTGGGTGGTTTAATGAGAGTTACAGAGGAGGAGGATAGAGTACAGGAAGGAGTGGCAATGTGCAGAAGATCTGAGAGATATGGAGGTGTGAGATTGTGGAGGGAGCGACTTGAAAGGAAGAAAGACAGTGAAGATGTTGAAGGACGGGAGTAATATGTTCTGTGGAAGGGATTCTGGTAATGACATGAGCAGCTGCATTTTCAGCCAGCTGAAATCTTTGGAGAAGTTTGCTTGGTAAACCAGAGAGGATAGAATTACAATAATCAATACGAAATGTGACCAGAGCGTGTACAAAATAGCAGAGATGGGTGTAGCTGATATACAGAGTGATATTATTAATATGTGTTTCACAATGTCAGGTGCCACCCAAAACCAAACATAAAATCTTAACTTGGGAGTAATAAGAGATGAGAGAATTTACCAGATTTATCCAAAACAGTTTTGATTTCTTCCAGAAGAACATCTGATTTGTCACAGTTTAATTTGGGAAAATTAGCAGAAAAACAACAATTTACTTTCACGTAAGCAGTCAGTGAGAGAAGAAGGTGGGAGAGTGGAACTAGGTTTAGTGGACAGAGCTGGGTGTCATCAGCATAAAAACCAAAGTGTGGAACTAGGTTTAGTGGACAGAGCTGGGTGTCATCAGCATAAAAACCAAAGTGTGGAACTAGGTTTAATGGACAGAGCTGGGTGTCATCAGCATAAAAACCAAAGTGTGGAACTAGGTTTAGTGGACAGAGCTGGGTGTCATCAGCATAAGAATCAAAGTGTATACCATCTTTCTTAAACATGTGACCTAAAGATAAAAGAAAAAATAAAAGGGAGCCCACAACAGGTCCCCGAGGAACACCACTGACAACTGGGTAAGCTTGTGATCTGAAAAAGTTTAACTGTACATACTGTTTACAATCTGAGAGATGTGAATCAAACCAGGCATGTTAAGCGCCAGTGATACCAACAGATCCTATTCTCTTTAAAAGAATGTGATGAGAGATTTTATGAAAGCCAGAGCTCAGAGGAAGGAGCACAGTTACGGTTAACAAGCCCAGAGTCAGCTGCCATCAGAAGATCATTTATGATTATGACCAGAGGTGTCTCTGTACTGTGAGGAGGCCAAAAACCAAACTGAAATTGTTCAAATAGCTGATTGTCAGGGAGGTGAGAATAAATCAGTTTTTTTCTAGAATATAAGACTTAATATCTTTATTTCTACAGTTTTGATGCAAAATATATTAAAAATATTTAGCATTTATGCATCCAAATTATGCCATAGAAATATAGAAATGTAGAAAATAATAGAAAATTAGCTCAATTAAAATAAATACTTGGACAAAGGAAAAATATAAAAATCGTATTGTATTTTATAAAAATTCTACCAGTGCCCCTGCTGGGCACAGTGCATCAATAACATTAAGTAAATTTTTTAAAAAAGTACAGAAACATCATAATGGACCTCATAGGCTGGTTAGAGCACTGCCTTAAACTGTCAACACAGCAAAAGGTGAAAAAAAATCAAATGTTATCAGAGCACAGCAGATTACCATGAACAGCTTGCTGGAATATGGAATTATGGATTAAATTTGCATCGTATGAGACGTGCTCATTTATGCCCAGTCTCTCTCTCTCTCTCTCTCTCTCTCTCTCTCTCACACACACACACACACACACACACACACACACACACACACAGAAACTAGGCGAGGGTCTTATAAACATTTCACAGGGAGAAGAAGAAGTACACACATGGAATTCGGACACTTTATTTGGGCATGATGGGAGAAGGGACGGGCCTAAGCTGACTGGGATAAGGATGGAGATGTAATGTCTTGTGAAAGAGGAATCCCTCACACTAAAAATAACAGAATACAGTCAGATATTTACTGCACGGTGGGCTTTACTGTTTACGCTGGCTCCAGTTCATCTGATACTTCGGCTAATCAGCTGCTTCTGGGCACATTAATTGTTACAGAACGTCGTGTGGATGGTAACAGATGACTAAAGAGACCTCGTTTAGGGATAATGGTGTCATTATTTCATAAACTCAGAGGACAAATATTGGAGTAATGTGCTTCGTATTTAAAGTATTTCAGTGGGTCATATTTTACATTGTTGCTTTACGCACTCACCCCTCCTGACAGAGGAGCAGTTTAAGTCTTCAGTGATTTATAGGTTGCAATTTCTCAGGTGGTCGAAACATACCGTACACGTGTGGCACATTTCAGAGAAAGTATTTTAAAGTCGGATACATCATCAGGCAAACTCGTTCGTGGGGTATCTCGGATGGCTGGAAAAATCTGGGTTGATTACACAGACGTGCTCTTAAGGCTGAGAAAAAGTCCTGAGTCATTAAACCTGACGAAGTGCAGAACAGAAAATTTCAAACTGTTTAGGAAGAAAGATGCAAAAAATACAGAACGGGAGGGAAAGAGGAGATTGGTGCCGTTTCAGAAACTCAGAAGGGCATTTCCACTGCAAACCGTTTGTCCCTCCACCCACCGACCCCTCTCTCTGCTCCACTTGGGTCTGGCTATTTATGGTAGAAGCCCTCAAGATCCTACGCAACTCTGAGGACTCGAGGGCTGAGTTCATGGCATCATAATTCCAACCTGTTGCTGAGTAGGACAGGAAGCTCCAAACATACCTGGATTTGGTCAACAAGGCGTCAGCTCAGACATATTCAATCAGTGGTTACTGTCATATTCTTGCATTTGTGCCTCCGGTACTCTTAAAAAATCTCTTACTTTCCTTCTGGAAATACAGAACGTAGAACAAGAACTTTCTCCTCGAAGTCATTTGACTGACATTGCTTACATTTGAACTAAACAGTGAAAGTAGTTGCCACTTCAGCTGCTCCCACTTTTACGTGCCAGTGTAACAGTGATCATTACAGAACTCTTCATCTTACATTTACACTCCTTCCATCTCCCTTTTCAGTATTTCAGTGGAAACACGTTTCAGACACAATTCACTTCCACTGCTTTCGCTTTTTTACACGCCAGTGTACCTGACACTCAGAGTGCAGGACTGAACCGCTGCTACCTTTACCACTTAACCTACTTTCAGTGGTTACATGTTAACATTTAAACAGCCAGGTTCGTGTCGTTCAGACGGACTGACATGGTCGATCATGGTAAAAGGAAAGTACACCCTGAGATTCTATAGCTTTATTTCTGAAAAAGAACACGGCAGCACAACTTGGGTTTGCAAAGTTGCATCTGAAGAAACCACAAGACTTCAGGAAGAGTGCAGCTTGGAGAGATGAGACCAAAGCGGAGATGTATGGCCATAATGCACAGCAACATGTTTGGTGAAAACCAAACGCCTGATACCAACTGTCACGCGTGGTGGTGCAGGGGTGAGGATTTGGGCTTTTTTTGAGCCAAATGTGAAGACATCTGTCTGAAAGCTAAAGCTTGGCCCAGACTGGTTCATGGAAAAGGACAGTGATCCCAAGCACAGCAAAGTCCAGACCTCAAACCAGCTGAAACACTGTGCTAAAAGGTGCTTCTACAGTCTGTTAAACGACAGGTTGTACTCCGTTTTTCACACACTGCTTCTGCGTTTGACTTTGTTTTTAAGTAACGATGGTGTGCACCGTCTCGTGTTGCTGTTGATCTGCGACTGTATCTGCATCATTTTAAAACCCCGTAAGGACTAAACGAGTCTACACTTCCTCTGCTTTCAGTGCTCCTTTGCATTTATGCGTTTGCACTCTGGTTTCTTCTGGATTCAACTGGTCGCAGTGTTTGGACTTTCAACATCTTTCAGCACTTTCATCATGATGCTTTGACAATTAATCAGATCAACAAAACTAAATTTAACCGGAAACCTAAATTTCTTTTACTGCTGCCTTTTGAATTTTTGGGTTTCTTTTTAGTTACACCTGCCAACATTTGCTTGTGGTCTCCTAGCGCCACAGAAAACAGAGCAGCACAAAAACACAAAGCCCGTCCTTACTTTCAGTTGTTTTTCTCGTGTCCTAATCTTAGCTCTTACTCACACACTGCGACAGGCCAATGACACCTTTGGCTAAGGTTGCTTGTGTCAGTAAGGTGCTGCTTGTTAACATATGTTTTAAAGTGATGCTGTGGCCAAGGCTTTAAGCACCTTGTAAAAGTGGGCTCCGTTTATAGCTCCTCTAAAGTCTGGAATGTTGATTTTTTTTCTGTCTGTTTTTGTTTCTCCGTGTCTGGGAAAGGTCTTCAGAATAAATTCCTCTTGAAATAGGCATCTCTCTATAATCTATTTATTTTTACATAACTATTACTTAGTCAATGTTGCGTCTGGCCTGTGCTGCATATTAGAAGCAAGCTGAGATATTGGACCTTGTGAAGACAGGGAAAGAGGAGACTTGGCATTTACAGATATGAATTCATTAAGTTAAAATGTCTTACAAACACACTGTTGACGTAAGGTAGACACTCATAGGAGACTTGCAGCATTGGCCGCACTATGAAAAGCGGAGAGTCTGTACAGTAAGTTTAAAAAAAAAAAAGAAAGAAAAGGTGCTGACAGATGATGTGTTTTTGTAGCATGCAGGTGTATTTCTCTGTGTACAAAACACACAGGTGATGAGATTCAGCCCACACATGACTGAGGTTCTACAGTGAATGTGCATTGTAGTAGCAAGAGGAAATTTTCATTGAGTCTCTGTTATGTGACCATTTTTGGTAAAGCTTCTCAAGCACGGACTCCGACCAAGCCCCTTGACCGATTGGTACACACATACACACACACAGGAGATGGTTTCAATCACGGACCTACAGCGATTCAGACCCCTCCTCCAAAATTTTTCACTTTCCATGCTCCTTTACGTGTCTCTTTCATCCCCATTTCAAGCAATCCTTTCCTCCCTTTTCTTTCACAGTGAACGTCTCAGTCCGTGCTTCACCTTTCCTTTTTTGTTAAATATCTCCATCACTCACAAACACCTTTTTAAAGGAAAACAGTGCACGGCTGCCAGCTACCAGTAGTTGGTTTTGGCTTGGCTGAGTAGACCTGTCACACTACTGGCTGCTTTGCTGACAAATGACTGGACAGGTTCACTGCACTGCCTGTGCATTACACTACAAACATCAGGTCTCTCTCATGCTGACATCATTGTCACACACACACACACACACACACACACACACACACAATGTTTTGACTTAATAACTTTAGAATCAAAACAAGAGCCCACCATCTTTTCTGTTTGTTCTGTTTTCAACTTTATTGAGGAAAAAAAACAAAACAAAAAAACAACAAAAAAACCCCCCAAAACACTTCAAGTAAGTCTCAGCTTTCAGCACTACAATTACGTGATCATTAGTAGTGGTCATTGTAGACAACAGCAGCCTGGATCACAAGGTAATGCTCAGACAAGGACTCCGAGGGCTGTGTGTCTGTGTGTAGTGTAGGCTGTTTCACATTAAAATCTCCAGAAAACATAAACAAGACCATAATAAGAAACTGCATTGCATTAAAACACAAAATGCTTTGTGTGAGATAGAAGGAGAAGCCACAGTGGCACATCACTTGATTATCACCGTTCTTCATCATCATACAAAAGCGGTCATCCTTAAGATCCAGCTGATTAGATTTCATTGTACACCCAGAAGACTGGCTGCCCCCCCCATGGATCAATAACTTGATCACAAGATGATCTTTGATATCTTTGATACACATATATTAGAGTAATTTACGTTCATTAAATGCCATAACAAATAGTAGCAATTTGGTTGATGTAAACAGATAAAATAATTAGTACAGAGTACCGATCATGGCCTTATATCATTCCATTCTCTTTCCAAACAGCCTCGGAGTGAGAGACGAAGCACAAACATTACATCTTGAAATATATTCTGTAGAAAAACCCTGACAGGTACAAAATTTTATTCGTCCAGTTTGAAACCAGCCAGGCAACAGACATCCCATCAGAGTCCTTTTTCACTTTGTGCATGAGACCCGTGCCAGAGAGCAGCCTCACCCTAAACCACCCGAGAAAATTAAAGAGCGATACGCTGCACTAAGAAGCGTATCGGCGTCGCTGCTCGGTAACGTCTCCCGTGCTCTGCAGTTTCTCCCCTCAATATTCACAGCTTTGATTTCAGAAGGCTGGAGAAATGAGATGTTAGCCTTCCCACCCACTACTGTACACATACAGTTTAAAGAGCTTATGTTAAAAACAACAAAAATAAATTCCATTATCGTCACCTCAGACATTTGCAAGATCATCTCAATGCCACTAAATAACTCCTCACAACATTCAGATGCACCCCGGGTTTCAGAAGGGCACAAAAACTCAACATAGAAACAGGCTCCCCGGCTGGGGTCGGCTTTGGATTATAATACTTGGCCGGATTAATCGTTGTGCAGGCAGGATATAAAAATATATACACAGAGTATACATAAGGAATACAGAAGAGATAATCACTGGATATTACATTAGAAAGTTCATGCTAATTCAAATCTGACTGCATCACATCCACCGTTTGTCTAAAAAGGCACAAGATACTGTAGCCCCTCCTTTGCGGTGACAGACAGAAATACAGGAGAGTTACAGCCCCGCAGGGAGTGTGCTTTATATTTCCACAGTGAAAAACAGCAGCAGACATTCTCAGACTATTTTAAACATCGATACGGCGACGCATACAAAGGCTCGAAGGAGAAATCCACCAGTTTAACACTTATTATGTGTAATATGTGGGGGGAAACCGAGGCCATGTCACTTGAGGCAGGGTTAGCTGAGGCTGAAAGTGAGTCAAACAGAGAAAGCCGGGGTGTGGAGCTGGAAGCAGGTGTGCTTATAACTGCCCCCGTGCAGCTCAGTCATCTCAGGCTGAGAGCGCACAGCCGCCTGTTACAGGGTGGGACACAAATCGCACGGGAGGCGGGGTGCAGCCTGTCGCACGGCCAATGAATATGAACAAATATTGAAACGTGAATTTTTGCAGATTTTCGGCAAATCTCAAAGTGCCCAGCATAAGTCCAACAATGCTAAACAAGCGATGCTAAACTGGTGGACCGCTCTTTTACGCAAAGGAGAAACACGAGCGAACATGCAGACAGAGAACAAACCTGTTATTTCTAAAAGAAGACAAAAAAAAATGAATCCAAATTCTGAAACCTCTGCTGTGTTTCTGTCTGTCATGAAATCAGCTGTTAGAGTCTGCTGACAGAAGAACGGATGAATTAGTAAAACCAAGTAATTCCAACTGGCCTACAGAAAGTGTGGAAACACCTGATGACTTAAAAGTCACACAGTACGCAGAACTTACCTACTGTATGTGTATGCACTGTACAGACATGCAGCTAGTGGAGAAACAATCAAAAATACAAGTAGTACATGCTTTGAGTATGCTCTGAGAGGAAAAACACTTTTTGGAAGACACCCCCCTCCCCCCCACTCCTTTCAGCATTAGATTAATGCATTTAATATTTAGATGTTAGTCATCTATTTAGTGTACCTATTCACTAAGGCGTTACAGAAATAAGTCAATCTTACCATGCTCAACAGTGAGGATACATTTTATAGAGAAAATAAATCATGCAGATTGCCACACTGCTTTCTGTTATCACGGACGGGTACGTTTCAATGAATTTCCTTATCTGACAGAATTTAGAGGGGGGGAAACAAAACTAAGTATATTGCTACAAATCCCTATTGCTCGGATTCTGCAAAAGGACAAGCACCACCATGGTGTTTAAAAAGGGCACCAAATACAGTGTATATAGACTGCACGCTATGCAGTGCATGTGCAAACCAGTGGGACGAGAGAACGTGTGCGAGTCTTCTGACTCCCTTCCGCTATCAGTCACTGGAAACGGGGCGGATCAGCAGGAGAAGCTTTAGGGGGTGTCCCACTAGAAAAATGCTGTGAATGGATGCAGTTTGTGAGCAAAGTGATGCTGCGCTGCATTGGCTGGGATAAACTCCCTTTGAGCCACTAATATAGACAGGACAGGTCTTGAAGGATAATTTTTTTTTTTTTTAATGGGGAAAGAAAATAAAGAGCTGAGTAATTCATGAGGACGGGATGGACAGACTCGGGGTAAGGCAGGGGGAGAGGTAGAACAAAAACGCTGGAGCTCGATAGTGGAGCCCTACCCAGTGAGGCAGAGGGTTGCAATGAATATGATACTCCGTTAACTGCTAATGACAAGTGTTAAATTAAAATAAAAAAACAACCCCCCCCCCAACCAAACAAAAAGCCAACAAAGAATACTGAAAAGGCAAAATTGTCCTGTGAAGGAGCTAAACGTGTAAGAGTGAGTTTCTCTCTCCTGCATGCATAATCTTAGCGTTTTCCATAGAAACTCCACATGATGAAGCGGCTGGAGGGGCATGGCTGGTGATACAGGTAGGTGCGACTTGTTACAAGGAGGCCACAGCAGGTGATACTGTAGAAGAGGCATTTATGGTGTTTCTTCCTGTCTCTTTTTGTGAGGTTTGATGAGTTTAAGACAAGAGCCCTACAGATTCACACTGTATGGGTCTGATGTGAGTTTGTCACTCTGCGAGCCACGAGCGTGGACGGAGAATGAAGGAGAGAGGAAGCCTCGAGTTGTGAGTGTGAGTGAGATGGTTGGTTTTTTTTGAAGGGGCTAAGCTCTTTTAGAATGGGTGATGTACTCCTCCACTGTTATTGCTTTCCTGGTTTTTTTGCTCCCCCCCACCCCCACGGGCACTTCAGAAGATTGGGCTTTGGCTGAAGTTGAGTGTGAGAGCAGACTGTGGGGGAGATGAGAGAGGACTGGTGGTAGCAACAGAAGCAACAGACTGAGTTAAAAGTGTGCTTTTGAGCTCTACCTTGCTGTCTGAAAGCCATCACCCAGCAGGATACTAATCTGTCAGTGAAAAGGTTGCAAACGCTGGTGCTTGTCCCGTGTCAGGGTGAGAACCTGAGGACTCTTAGCCCAGGACACTAGCTGACTTTAAGAAGATCAGAGGCTGAGATTGAGGGTGAGAGGGATGCTGAGGCTTTTGCAAAAAAAGAGGCTTTGAGGTTCCTGGGTGTCCAGCCTCCTTCCATGCTTATGCATGTGTCTACATATCCTCTGTGCTACATCTCCTCAGTCTGTGTGATTGTTGGTGTGCTTCTTGTCTGAGGAAGATGCTGCCTCTGCTTCTACGGTGACCTTTCGCCCTCCTCTCCCGGTCAGGACCTTGTAGCAGCCCCGGGTGATTTTATACATCCAGATAGTGTTCAAGACATCCAGGGCAATGCAGGAGGTGATCCATGCCACCTGGGCACCCAAGCCCAGCCGCTCAAACTCTGGAGTGCCAAAAGTGGCAAATACACTGGCCCAGTAGGATGGCATGACTGCAATGCGCACCAGGAAGAACACCACAGCCATGGCAACGCCGTTTAACACCACCAACCGGTGTGAGCGCGGGTACTTTAATGCTTCGAAGAACCACCTGGAGGGAAAGAGTGATTAAGAAATGTCAGGGAAGAAGATATGTCTGCCATATGGTGTGAAGGGAATCCTGACAAGCACATATTCACAAGTCAGGCTGACTCACCTTTGGTTCACAAATGGTGTGGATAGCTCTGAAATGAGACGGAAATTGGCAAAGTAGGGAAGGACGCCACGGGTCTGAAAAGAACACACACACACACAAAAATTCAGGAAGGAGAATGACACATAAACACCACGACATGTTCCAGCCTACAGCTGAAGGGTGATCGACTCACCAAAACATATCCGTAAGCATAGAGCGCCGCCAAGTGGTGGCAGACGAAAAAGCTGTCCCCCATTGTGCTCCAGTTACACGCTAGCAGCACAAGATCTAACGAGCAAGAGGAGACATTGGTCACAACGCTGGCAAAATATTACATACATGACTTTAGAAGCAAAGAACAAAGCCCAGAGGAGAATCCCAGAAGAAGAAGGGAAAGTTTAGGACTTTTGTGTTGTTTTATTCAAGACTACTTTAAAGATAAACGTCCTCTGAATTCTAACTTGAGGTCTAAAGCAGCCTGAATTTGGTCTGAGACGCAGACAGAGGACTCAGGTCTGACTCATTCAATCTGAAAATCCCTTTGACTTAACGAGCAAATCACTTTTGAACACTTCATCCGTTGATGAATTTAAGATTTAACATCAAATATAGACATTATTTAATCTATTAAAGATTTCTAGAGCTGACAATGCATTCATAACTGCAATCAAGCCACCAATCAGCAGCTGCATATGAAGAAGAGATCAAGTCCAAGAAAGAACGAGCAAAGAAGATGAATTTGTGAAACTTAATCGCATCCATTTTTAACAGTAGTTACGCAGTGTTTCCCATGGAGACTTTACTTAAGCAGCCCAGCTACCTTTTTACAACTGTCGTTTTTATTCCTCATCTGTCTGAGAAATGACAGAACTGAGATACAGAACTAGTCCAAAGTTTGGACGCACTGCACTAGCACACAATTTCCTCGCTCTTATTTTCAAAAGATTCTGTCGCCGATTACGAGCTCGGTCTGGACAATTCCCATCTTGCATTTCTCTACCATGAGGACGCCCAACCTGCTCATCCACTGCTTAGCTGCATCTCTGACGAGGCTCATTCCATAGGTCCCCCTGCTACGCCCAATTCCCCCAGTCTCAAGGAAACTGTTTCATATTCATCACATTTCTGCACTCAGGTTTAACAAATTACTGCATCCAGCCTCCTAAGCTAGCAGTTGGTGCCCTTTTGAAAACGGCAGATTTTTATCTAATAAATCATTTAACTCTTAATGGTTTTGTTAACTCTCACAAAATGGACATCTTCTGCCTCACACCAGGGTACTCCTGCCCCCTTGTGGAGGCGCTCGGGTCACCGTGGAGGTGTAGCAGCGTTTTCAAAGGTCACTTAAATTGTAAATTTTGTGCAACGTGTTAATGGTCAAACACATAATGGTGGGCATACCGTGTAGGGTGGGTTTTTTTTTATACTCTGTTTATTTTAAGACTCTCAATGTTCGATTCACTTACTTGGTTTAATAATCTGCGTACATTAGCTCTCAATAATCCTTTAAAAATACAGATTAGCTTCATCTTTTAACCCCCCCCCCCCCCAAAAATAATTTTATTTTTTTTTTAAAAAAACATGTCACAA
>VOQJ01014600.1:46644-59202 GCA_015052665.1 Apistogramma diplotaenia | reverse complement strand
TTAATAATGAAATTATCAGTTGAATTTCTATATAAAAATTAACTGTGTGTGTGTGTGTGTGTGTGTGTGTGTGTGTGTCTGTGTGCGTGTGTGTGTGTGTGTGTGTGTGTGTGTGCCCTGTAGTAGGCAGCAATAACAAACATTCACCACTAAGGGGAGCTACAATTTAGTGTAAACGATAAAGGCTGCAAATCAAATTTGAGACGTTTTGATGATAGGCCTGACAGCCAGTAGTATATAGTATAGATTTTAATTGTGCTGCACACTAGTTATACTGCCAGTGTGTCAGCTTTTCACTCGCATTCTGGTGTTTTTAAAACATTGTCAGCTAAGGCTGTGGGGAACAGGCGTGCTTAGGGTGCTGCAGCATTCCCTGGCAAATTGTGAAGGACCAGTATCTACAGCTGCTGAATAAAAAATATTAATAATGCATTTTATATTTTTTCTATTTTCTTGTTCGAATTCATTATATTATTTTTCATTTAATTAAGTGTTTAATCATGGATAAAGTGGATTTTAGGTCTATAGGTGTATATACTGTATATAGTCCAATATTGCATTCAATACCAATGACTTAATTAATCCTGGAAAGGGAAATGTACCTTTTAACTTCATCTTTTTGGCATGCATTCCAAAAATAACGTTTGTTTGTTTTTTCAAAAAGACTCATAACTGTGTGAAATAACCAATTCAACATTTCCTTTATTGCCTCCTCTAACATGGGATACAGTGGGACCATCCTCTATGAAAGGAGAGAAAAAAATACCAATCATTCATGAAAACTATCAACCAAACTGACAAAGTGACCCACATCATGCAAAGAGTAATTATATCTGCATTTTCTGTTTCATGCCATTACCTGTTAAAATGCATTGAATCTTCATCAACAGGCGACTGCGCACACAGTTGAACTTTGAACATCAAGATGTATTCATGGTTCTGTATAATTCCATTTGCATTAGCAAGGTTGAATTGCAGGTTTTAGGATTATGTTAAATTCAAGCTGTTTTCTCTTTTAAAAATTGCAGATAAAAATGGTAAACACATTAAATTAATAGAAAAAATTGCCAATTGATGTTACAAAATTTGACCAAATCTCTAACTCTTCAGATCAAACACAATATTTCAAGAGAAAAACAAAATAAAAAATTTGTTCCAGAGGTTTCAAAAGTAAATTTTTGTGTCTTTCATTTTTATGTTTGCTGTTTTGTGACCAAAAAAATATTTAAAAAAATAATTCTATAAATTTCACCATCAGTTTTATATTGTTCATATATGTCTACATGCAAGTAAAAATATAGAACATAAAATTGTACACATTCAGTATCTAAGTAATGAGGTATAAGATATAGAATCTGACCAAATAAAACAATCTGACAGGTAAAAACATTGTAAAAAGAGGAAAAAGAAAGCAAATTAATTAAAAGTGGTTAAAAAATAAATAGAAAATCGAAAGAAAAGCGTCAGTGTAGTATAAAAAGTCCATAACATAACATTAATAAAATCCAAATTGGGCTCCATTGTGGGTAGAATTAGGAATGTGGGATCTCATCACACATGCAGCTGCTACATCATCACACTTCTGTTTCCAATTAGCCTCTTGAGGATTACTGCAACGGCCCATTTGCAGGGGGTGCTTTCTGGTTCCACAGCTATTTTAAGCTGAAAGTAGCAGTTCACACAACATCATAGAGTCTAGTAAAAGAGACTACCACGAGATTCCTTTTGAGTGAAGTGGGAGGTCAAAGGTGATTGGGATTTAGCCAATAGTAGTGCTTCCTGTTTAGCTTGAAATAGTTTAAATCCTCAGAGAGGTATATGGACAAGAAAAGGGAAGGGGGCCACACATTTCTGACCGTGACTAAGGCACTCTAGACTGACCAGGAACTGAATGTGAAACTAAGGTGATGTTCTTTTAAATTGATAAACTTGTGTGGAAGGGAAATTTCCATACTGAATAGCAATTGTTTTATTGAGGGGAAAAATCTCATATCAATATGATTTTTCTGAGCACTAAACAGTTTGAACTATGGAGCTGTCTATATGGTGGTGGCTGTGTGACACATGCAGCAACATGATCGAACATGTAGGAGTGGAAGGGGAATGTGCACTAGCAGACAGCTCATTATCTCGAGTAATATGACTCACTCTGTATGGCTCCCTTTATTCTTTAGGGACCTCTGAACCAAAGTTTGTATGAAAAAAAAATGAAATCAGCACACTGGTCATTTATCTAAAAAAAACAACAAAAAAACGAAACCTCAGTCTCCTTGGAGATGCTGTCCACTTTCAATAAAACTGCTGACCTTATCAGTACGTGAAAAACCAGCGAAGACACAACAGTGAGTACATCAGTCGTGCAATCTGTACTCAGTTTTTCTTCAGCCACCTGTGTTTGCGTGGTTTCACCTGAATTACTCACCTCCCAACAATCACAACACCACACAAGTTTTCATGGTTATGCATACATGCTGTGCATGATTGTAAGTAGTTTTTACACGTTTTGACAACAGACAATAAATTAAATCTAAAAAAAAAAACAGATTGCTTGTGGTCCCGGTAAAAATATCACCTACTTGCTTGCATTTCTCTCTGTCAGTGTAACTTTCCTTATTTGAAGAAGAGATGAGCTCCTTCTTTATCTGATGTAATCCAGCCCTCATAAGGGTGACCTCACACACCCAAATAGCATACAAGCTTGTCGAAGTGCCTCTGTTCCCCCGTCTCCATGTTCGAGTGTATCTAATAGCAGGCTGACTAAGACTTTTAGGTGTGGTCCCATGAATTTATATTGTAAGTTACTGTTTCTGCATTTGTGATTCTTTTGATTTTACATTGTGTTCTTGCAGAATGAAATACTTTGGCTTTTTTATTATTAATGTCATAAAACCTGATCCTGTTTATTTTAAAATAAAAATAACGGACCAAAACGAATACATGGAGCTGGATGAAGTAAGAAAAACCTCCCGCCGTGATGAAAATGAGAATATTTCTGAAATGAGAGAAGAACTGTTATCAGAGTTTCTGGATTGTCCTAAAGGATTGACTGGGTGCTGAAATGAATGACTTCAACTTGATGCACCACAGAAACCTGTACCAGACGGTTACAGGCAAACTGCTGAAACGTAGCAATTTCTGACGTGGCAAAGGGGGTGGGGGTGGGGGGGGCACAAACGGTAGGGTGGAAGAGATGGTTGTCTCACTTAGCCAAAACAAAGTGAAGCTTAAAAATGGAAAATAAATAAATAAAAGGCTATAAAGATGCAGGTGGATTCAAGGAGAAGCCTAAACATGACCTTTGCTACTGAATTTAACCATCCCTGATCTCTTTTCAATGAATAATGGACGCATCAAAATGTATTAATCATACATCATTTTGACACTTGTGAATGATACATCTTGCATTCATGCTTGGTTCACTGACTAAACACAGCAGCTCCATGAGAAAAACTGTCCCCATGTTCAGAGATTTAGTCAGTTAAGACTGCCAATGAGCAGTAGATCACAGTCACTACAGAAGCAAGTCTTGCCACTTGGCAGCAGCATTGGGAATGCCACAAATGTCAGTAGAATCACCTGATACCACTTCACTTTACATTATAGGTTTCCTTCATCCAGTAAACCCTGAAATATTCCTCTTCAAACCACAAATATCAAGTGATAAACAGACATTTCAGAAATTGTTAATCTCTGACAACTCTTGGCTTCATTACATCTGAACAGAGCACTTCCTCTTTTATTCCTACTTAGATACATACTGTAGTTTAAAAGGTCGCCCAGCATGTTTGAACAAGGCTTTGCTGAGTTGGGAGAAAAGACAGTTTGGATCCATTATGCCTTCTGCATGATAATAAAACCAAGCCGTACAACATTATTGCAACATTTCCCACACACACATTTCTGAGCTGTTATTTGTAGCAAAAAGGCTTCAGTTCTTCTCCCAAAAACTGTTACAGAAAGTTTGTCACTTCCCCGATGATGACTCAGCTGAACTCCTCTTTAACAAGTACATAGTTAAACACAAGAATGGCATTTTAAAAATGTGCTTCATCCGATTCAATACTTAGGAAAACTATAGATGAATGGGAACACCTCAGTTCCGACTCTACTTACTGTGCGTGGGTTTTTTTGAGAGTTAGAGCATTAAACAAACTGGCACTGTAATTATGTTGTTCCAGTTTAAATGACCCCCTTTAAAAGGCCCCTCTCAGGTGCATTTTTGTGTGGACTCTCTCATCCCTTACTTTAATGAATGTGCTATCATATGGATATGGAAAGCAACTCTCTAAATCCCCAGCAGTGGACAACTTTGACTTCAAATCAACTCCAATTAAAATGGAAGTATTCATTCTAAGAAAAAGACTTTTTGAACATGTTGTATCCTTTTTTGTAAACAAAGAGACAGACCAGTCAGCAAAACCAATCCATCACACACCCCAAACAAAAACTGTAGGATTCTATCAGAGTGGCCTACAAATGTCTATAGAGGTTCTTTCACAGTTGGTTCTTTTAAAAACTGAGCAGCTGTTTAAAAGATACAGCTTGCCTGAAACCTGAAGAATCTAAAGACGTCACATTTTTAATGGTTTAGTTTGTCGAGTTAATCTTTGAAGATACAGGGAGGATCCTGCCCTGGTACTTTTCCTCTCATCTGTGCCACAGTGGCACTTAAAACACGAAAAAAATACTCTACTTTGCCAGCTTCGTCCCATAAAAGGATAAGAAGAAAACAAGGCCTCAATCGTTCCTCTCCAGCGTCTCACAATGGGGGCTACAAGCGGTGGAGGGGGGCCTTTAATAAATACTCATCCAAGCATTCCTCACCTCCCCGCTCTCCAAGGCACACATAAACACAGTTAGGTGGCCTTATTTGTTGTTCATTTCTACAATAACACCTGCAAAGTACATGGGAAGTTTTGCTTTAAAAGAAGTAATCAGAAACAGACAGCTACACCTACAGATTGTGAAAAACACATGGTGCAACAAGCACAAGCCTGCCTCCCGCTGCTGCTTAGCAAATTAATATGCTGAACAGCACACAGACACACGGCGACTCTCCGCCCTCCCTCCGAACACACATTCAAACACAAATTCCAGACACAGATTGAAAAAATAAAAGAGCACTGATGGCCATTTGGAAGCCTGAGAAAGAGAAGATGACAAGAAGTGAAAAAAGACAGCAAAAAAGAGTAAAAAAAGAGGAGGGGGGGGGAGGCCCTGAAGGGAGAGAATGAGGGGGTGTAGTTGAGGAGGAGGAGAGAGTCTGAGAGAAAGCGCTTTAAGACAGTGAGAACTGGAGGCAGTCGAGAGCACGCGGCGAGAGCAGCCAGAGTGGAAACAAAGGACTACAGACTTGAAACATCCATCAGCATCAAAGAGGTACCATCAACCCATTTCAGTATTTTTTTATTCGCTTTATGGTTCCATGTGCCAAAGCCCTGAATGGTTCCGTTTTATTTTTAGAGGTTTAGCAAATAACATTAGCCTTTAAGAGCATGAGAAAATATTCTCTGACTATTGCAATTCATTTTATGAACTGACAGGCTTTCTGCCACAGCCAAATGGAAGTGCTGTTGGGGTCACCTCAATGGTTGTATTCTTCTTCCTGCACTCAGCATTTATTTATTTATCTAACTGTGTTTACAGAACAGGACTCTACAGATGTTTTAGTATACTCAAAAGCATTTCTGATCTATAAACAGTGACAAGCAGCATTCTGGTGCCTTGAATCTAGCCAACTATATTATGTGTCGTACCGCTCTTAACGAAAACTTCTTGTTTTTCTCTTCTTCGATTTATGCTAAAACAGAGAACAAATGACAAAGTCTCACTGTTTTAATCCTTGTTTTCACCGCAGTGCTTTATTGCTTCTTTTATTAATCAGAAATTGCAAACAAATTCAGTAAAAAGTTTCCTTTTTTGAGTTTTTATTATGTAGCTTCCTTTGTGTAACTGAATTCTAGGAATATTTGTAATATACCGAAGTTGGTTAATGAACAAGCAATGGTCAGGTTGCATCAGTCCGTCTATTTATGGTTGTATAATGACCAATACTTCTCATCTTGTTCATTTATGTCCCATCTGTTTCCACAGACATGGCCTCACTGTGCAGGAACCTGGTGGCACTTCTCTTTTTTCTCTTGCCTCCCCTGAATACTCATCTCTTCACCAACGCTGCTTCTGCTTCCCCATCCATCACTCGTCCATCAATCAAGCGCATAACTGACACTCCTTTCGAAGACCAGGATGACGATTACTCAGATGACTATGATTATGACAGCACCAATCCTCCTCCCAGGGTGCTGTCCCACACGAAGATACCCCTGCAATCTCAGTTATGCCACTACAACCCCTGCTTGGAGAACCAGGAGCCCTGTGTCCATCTTTCAACACAAACTGGGTGTCTGTGCCCTGGGATGAGTGGTGCTGATATGCGTCCTCACCCACCACGTATCCAAGCACTGGTGCCAGTCAGTGGAGGGGAAATAGAGGTACAGTGGTGTGCTCCATCTTCAGTGGTGTCTCAGTACAGCATAGTCATCGAGGGCAGGGACGGTAATGCCCAGAATTTTGAGGATACTTCACGACGAGGTTTAGTCCCCACTTTGGAAGTGGGGACTAAAGTGTGTGTGGTGGCAGTGAATGACGCAGGAAGCAGCGAACCCTCAGAATTCTCATGTAAGCGGTACGAAGCTCATGAATCTCCTGACCATACACTGTTGGTCTGCATCATAGGAGGTGGAGTCGTTCTTCTTTTATTGATCGTTATAGCAGCTATGATCTGTAGGAAATATCACAAGTTTCGAAAGGGAAAGAGAGAATCTACTGATGGATTTCTTAAAGAACACATGGAACACTGTGATAAGGACAAATGCAGTTCTGCAGCGGTGTAGTCAGTAATTATAGAATCAAAATATTGTTTAAACTCCTGTTTCAAGGAATGTGTAAATATGATTGTAAAAATATGCAGTGATGGAACAATGCTAACAAATAATTATTTAGATTATTTTGCAGTCACTACAGTTTTATTTGCTGGCAAATTAACCCCTGTAGGCTTATAATATTTTTTAATCTCTCAAAGATGGAGTGTAATGTAAATATTATTTTTTTAGAAAACAGCACTCACACTTCTGAGTGTGGGTGATTTCTTGTTGTTGTTGTTGTTGTTGTTGCTTTTGTTTTTTGTAATAAAATAGTTTAAATAAGAACTTTGTGTTTTTTCCCCTTTTTGTTCCATTAAAACGTTTGTGCTTACTTGATATGGGGCTATTATTGTAGGAAAGCTTCTGCTAGCAATTTTACTTGCATAAGTGTTACTCTTTTTCTCAACTTAAAAAACAAACAAACATTTAAGCCACCGACTGTGCACTATAAAACAGCTCTGTGCACAGAACTTACTTTTACTTTTACTTACTTTTGACGGTGATTTACTCATTGGCCAACCAAGGACGTCTCCCCGGCTAAGCCCCGCCTTCCACCGGCATGTGAGCCAATAAGGTGCCACCAAACAAATAAATGAGGAAGAAGATAACATTATAGCTCCATCCAACAATCAGAATGGCGAACACAGGTGAGTGCTTTTATCGCGCTGTTCCAGCTGCAGTTCCAGCTGCAGTTCCAGTTAACAAACTGAAAAATCTCTGTTACTATCTGAATTTACAAAATGAAATGAAACATGTTTAATGTGATGTGTAAAAGAGCAGTTTTTAAAATAACAGTTCAATAAGTCATTAAATGTTTTCATGAAATATTTGATTGGTTTTCATTAGCTCGTCGCTTTAATGGTTTGGAGCTTTTTTTGTTGAGCCGTTTCCATGGCGCGCATGTTTCTCTTACTAATACATATTTACGGAGAATGAATGAAGAAAGCCTTCCTTGTAGGATAAGAATGACTCTGCAGATAATAATAAGATTAAACCGGAAGTTACCAGTCTCTTTGGAGACTGTACCTGGTTACTCAAGCAACGAGCAACAAACAGGTTTGATAGCTCCATCAATGGTCTGCATACCGTTGCGCAACTAGTATACAGTCACTGCAGTGTACCTTTACTCCTACTTTACAGACTATCGCACCATCTGATAAGAACAAGTATGCATACAAACATGCAGAAGCAAAGTTCTTGCAAGGCATGTACCGTGAAAGTGGAGCTGGATGTCTTCTGGGGCGTCTTTGAAGTCCTTTATGCTTGAACTAGATATAAAGTGAGGGGGAAATGACGTGAAACTAAGTGGCAGGCTAGTTCCGTTTGCTCTCTTGACCCACAGACTTGGAAATCTGAATTTAAAACTCTGCATACCTTACTGAGTTTAAATAACCTGGAAATTTTACACCTGGCGTTTTATTAGGTACAACTTGCCAGTACTGCTGTGGACTTCCTTTTGCCTTCGGAACTGCCTTAATTTTGACATTTAACAGCGTGCTGGAAACATTCCTCTGAGATTTTAGTCCATATTGATATCACAGCACCACACAATAGCTGCAGATTTGTCAGCTGCACATCCATGATGTGAATTTCCCCTTCCACCACATCCCAAAGGTGCTGTACAATCTAGTGACCGGAGGCCATTTGAGTGCAGTGAACCCATTGTCAAGTTCACAAAACATGTTGAGATGATTTTTAACATGGCGCTTGAGCTGTTATCACAAAGGGATCGACATGGTCAGCAACAATATTCAGGTAGGCTGTGGTAGTTAAACAATGCTCACCTAATACTAAGGGGCCCAAAATAAGCCAAACACCATTACACTAGCAGCCTGAAGTGTTTGTAGAACACAGGCTGAATCCATGCTTTTGTGTTATTTACACTTGTTCACACTTGCTGTTGCATGATATTTGTGATAATGAACAGCTGGATAGGTGTACCTAACAAAGTGGCCGCCAGGGAGTGTATATGTAATTCATCATGATGTTGAGACTGTTGTGGTACCAACAGCAGAGCCAAGATAGTTTCTGGATCATTAAATGATGATTGCCAAAAAAAAGAGCAATAATGTCAACGTCAATATATGTGCTATTAGTGTTGGTACACATGTAATGATGATTTGTAACTAAAGATTGTATTCTAAAAGAGTCAGTAGTGCAGTTTTATTGTAGTATTTGATGGAAAGTTATCACGCACTTTATTGTGTTTCTGCCATATTGCCAGTTATCAAGGAAATCTCCTATGAGGATCTGAAGGCTCTTTTAGGAAAGAGCCAGGATCTCATTCTGATTGATGTCCGCAGTAATGAGGAAGTGGAGAAAGGACACATTCCAGGATCCATTAATATTCCAGGTGAGATTGTTTTAAATTCATTTGCACGAAGGAAAAACTTGTGCAGTGGTGAATCTACGCTGTTTTTTCAGGTTCTGTAAGTTTTGTCTTTGCATGTTTATGCTGTCCACCCTTGTCTCCTCTACCTTTGATTCCTTCAGTTGAAACCGTAGAGGCCGCTCTCACAATGAGTCCAGACGAATTCAAGGCCAAGTACGGAGTAACCAAGCCACAGCCGGATGCACCAGAGCTGGTGTTTCACTGCCAGGTGGGCAGGCGTGGGGGAATGGCCACCACCAAGGCCCATCAGCTAGGATATGTGAAGTAAATAAGCTGCTGTTTACAGTAATAATAATATGCACACAGCCCCTTTTTTAAATAATCTATCCTTTATTAATACAAAGGTAATAAATGTTTAAGCCTTTAGAGAAGACATCCCTTGTAGAGCCATCAACATTGTTTTATTTTTCTATTATTATTATTAAAAATCTGTAGCTTTTTAATGCATGTTGTTGATGTAACTTTTATCTTCTGTGTCTCTGTGCTTTGTTTCAGTGCACGTAATTATACTGGTGGATACAGCGAGTGGTCTAAGAAAGAAGGAAATTGATTCACGTTGAAAGAGCATTTCACATGAATTCATGTAATCCGGAAGTGTGGCATGGATAAACATTTAGATGTTTTAATCTTATGGTCTTTTCACACTGTACAATATTTAATTTATATTCATGAATAAATACTGTATTCATTTTTATGCTGTGTTTCTTATGCTGTGAGACTAAAATATTGGAAGGTCCCAACACATATGATAAATATATATATATATATGTGTGTGTGTGTGTTATGGGGTCCTTGCACACAAAAGTACACACAAACAGCCTGATAAACACTACAAAATATCCTCATGAAGTGCCAGTGGCAACATGACCATTAAGAAAAATGGATGAATAATAAAATTAAGCGCTTTAGCAAATAGTTACAGAGAATACAAACTCTCTTAATAGTGCTAAATTTATCTCAATAGCCTAATATGAAGCTTTTAATGATAAATGAATTTGGCTCGTACACTAAGGCATATGTTTGACATTTTTAAACTATAATACATAATTTATCAACAAAATGTGTAGAAATATTATACTCCTGAATATTATCTGCTTACAAGTGTATATTTTCATGGTCAAGTCATGATCAGTTTTCATTAAAACTAAATAAGTAAGCAAAGTTTGCAGTTTTTACAGACAAAGCACTGTTTAGCAAATAAGTAAAAACTAAGAATAATCACAAACTACAAAATCAATGCACAGTTAACAACAATACAAACCATGTTCAACCATGTTTATCTAACTTTCAAATTATATATAAATGTTTTCCTGTATTTGTCACCAGCTGGAGAGTGAGAAAAAATGGGTTAATTAGTTTTTTTTAAAGTCCTGATTAGGGCTGGTAGCAGCAGGTGCCGATTTATAACGCAGGCAAACTTTGTCCAAAACTAAAAATGCTGAGGGAACTGCAGCAGGTAATTGTTTAAATTACAGTTATTCTTGGTTGAAACGCAGTTTAAAGCTGAATAAAGCTCCTCCTAAGTGTTTATACAGCAAAGAAATGCTGTCCAAAGTTTGACGCTAGCTAGCAAGTAGCGTTAGCTTGCTAAGCTAGGCGTTTGTGTTTTTAATGGCCTCTCCAGGTGCTGCGTTTGATCATGCAAATGGCAAAGCAAAGACAACAGCTGGGATCGAGGGCCGCGGGAGGGCTTTTGGTACTTCTGTGGGCTGATACAGGCGCTTCTACGCAAAAGATAAACTGCACCGGTGAGTCACAGCAGCCCAGCTCAAAACCGTCTTTGATCCTCCTTCAAGATTAGCAAATAAAACAGGTGTAAGGGGAATAAATCTGGATTATGGGATGGGGTATTTGTCAAATCAAAGATTAAAATGGTCCTTGGGGGAAAATGTGGTTATTTTTGTAAAAAAATAAATAAAAAGGTATATGTTGAATAAATAAAACGATAAACCATTTTATTAGGTAAACCTAATTCAACTTTTAATCAATGCAAATATCTGATCAGCCAATCACATGGCAGCAGTTCATTGTTTTTAGGCATGTAGGGCTGTTGGTACAGGGGATGGTCTGAGTATTTCTGCTGGGATTTTCCCCCACAGCCATCAATGGGGTTTACAGAACATGGTGCAATAAGGAGGAAAGGTTCTCTGGGCCAGTCTTGAAGCAGATGGGCTACAGTGGCAGAAGACCACACAGGGTGCCGGTCCTGTCAGAACAGGAAACTGAGGCTGCAGTTCACACACGCTCACCAAAATTAGACAATGGAAGACTGGAAAAATGGCCTCTGGTTTGATGAGTCACAATTTCTGCTGCAACATTGGATGTTATGGTCAGAATTTGGTGTAAACAACGTGAAAGCACAGATCCATCCTGCCTTGTATAAACAGATCCGGCGGCTGGTTGTGATGTAATGGTGTGGGGAATATTTTCTTGGCACACTTGGGGCCACTTAGTAGCAACTGAGCATCTTTTAAAGACCACAGGCTGGCTAAGTATTTTTGCTGACGAGGTCCATCCCTTGACCACAGTGTTACATCATAGATGTGTGGCTGGCAAATCAGCAGCAACTCTGTGCTATCATGCCATTATGAACAGTACCTTGAGTCTGTGTCACTAAGAATTAAAGCTCTTCTGAAGGCAAAAGTAGGTCCAACCCATTACAAACCAGGTGTATCTCACAAAGCAAGTGGTACGTGTAGGTGGATTTAAGTCTCAGTAGATAAGTGGAAAAGAACATAAAATAAAAGTTCAAATGGTCACTCTTAGAATTATCATGTAATAGAGTTTTAATTGCATAAATCAAAGCTAGAAATTATATAAGTTTTAACTTTCCATATAAATTAAATTATTTGAATCTTCAGGATATGATGAAGAGCATTTTTAATTCAAATTGGTCACTTTGAGCTATGAATGCACATCAATTTATTACTATAGAATTATTAGGTCTAAATCTCAGTTTTCTATATTATAGAGTTCTACCAGGAAGCTGACTGTTGATAGCAGCTGCTGGTGGAGCAAAGGATAAAGTTTTATTATGCTGATCCTGTTTGTGACACAGTTGCAGCAGCTGGCCCCTGGTGCACAGGGATTCGAATGGAAGCCCTCCAACCTGGTATGCATACACATGCAGACATATGCAGACACATTCAACCTCTGTGCATTGCATAAACTTTCTTTTTTTTTTTTCTTTTTTTTTTTTCTTCATCAGTGCTTTTTTTTTTTAAAGACAACATTTTTCCCTTT
>VOQJ01014600.1:21753-35373 GCA_015052665.1 Apistogramma diplotaenia | reverse complement strand
TCTGAGAACTTCTGTAGGTGGCAGTGGTCTGAGTTGTACCTGAAGTCTGACGTGTACAGACTGAATAGAAAGGGTGAGAGGACCGTGCTCCAGATGACCACATCAGAGACACAGTCATGGAGCCTCACATACTGTGGTCTGTTTGTGAGGTAGTCGATGGTCCACACGGGCTGCCTCCAGCTTCTCAGCAGTGCAGACTGGATGGTGTTGAAAGCACTGGAGAAGTCAAAGAACATGACTCTCACAGTGTTCCCCCGCCTGCTCTAGGTAAGACAAGGATCTGTGCAGCAGGTAGATGACGGCATCATCCACCCCGATGCCGGGCTGGTAGGCGAACTGCACGGGGTCCAGCACTGGGCTCACCAAAGGGCAAAGGTGGTGCAAGATGAGTCTCTCCATGGTCTCCATCAGATGAGAAGTCAGGGCCACAGGTCTGTAGTGGTTGGGTGTGATCTTTGGTACTGGAACCACTCATGAAGTCTTCCACAGTTCAGGAACCCTCTCCAGACTCAGGCTCAGGTTGAAGATCTGTAGGACCACCTGACAGAGCTGGTCTGCACAGTCCTTAAGCAGTCTGGAGCTGATTCCATCTGTGGGAGGAAACCCACGCAGACACGGGGAGAACATGCAAACTCCACACAGAGAGGAGGCCTCCAGACGGCATTCTCTGTGAGGCAGCAGTGCTAACCACCACGCCACCATGCTGCCTGAGAATTAATAATCATAGTCTCAGTATAAGGACTCACAAATGTCACCAAATTCCTGCTGACAGGGAAAGTCAGACACTCGCACAGGTTAAGTCATAGGCTCTGCAAACATGTATAGTCACAGTTAAGGAAAAGAACATATAAAAATTTTCTTTTGCAGTTAATTTTTGGTATAGTTCATATAAAATACAAGTTTTCTGGGAAGACTGAAATTTTTTGGTTTTATTGTTTCCACATTTAATTCAATTTATCCAGGTATAAAGTAAGTGGTCACATAATGCAAGCAATTAAGACAGCATTTAACTAACAGACTGTAACAGTTCCACTGTTTACATTCCTGAAGATTTCTGAAGAACTGCGTATACCTCCTGCACAAATCAGAATTTTACCACAATGAAGCCTCGTGTTTTCTTTAATCCAGCGCTGGCTGTCGGCTGGTGTTTGTACCCTCTCAGAGAGATATCAACCACCATTTCATCTACCCTCAGCCTCCATTCACCCTGCCACAACTCAGCAAGGACCAGGCCCAGGTCAGACACCCAGAAACCCGACTGTAGGATAGCAAATATTAAAAAAAAACCCAAAGTACTGCTTTTGTTTGTTACATACTGATGAGCACATGCCGCCTATTTCTGAGCATTAAATATAGCATTAATACAGTCGTTTTTTACTCTTGAAGATGTTAGGAAATTCTCACTTCCTGCAGAAACTTATATGATGTGTTTTGATGCACTGCAGCGTGTCATCCTGGTCCCTGACCCCTGCACCCTGCTGATCAACGGTGTGACTTTTGGCTTGACATCCACTGACATCCTGTTCCACATGGGTGCAGAGGAAATCAGCTGGTGAGTAAGAAATGTTTATAATATATACAAATTGCTAATATTAACCCAGCAGTCAAGCTGAGAAAGAAGTTTGTGACCAAAGTCGGTTAATGAGCGTCATATTTATTCTTATTTCTAAAGAACAGGCCTGGCAGGTTTTGAAATTATACACAGAATTATACACAGAAACAAACATATTATAGTATTGCCAATGTATTCAGGTGAAGGTCATCAATGTAGAGTTGAAATAAGTAATGTTGTGTTGCAGTGGAACTGGCTCAGACAGATTCTCACGCATACTGAAGCACATGCTGACTCAGCGAAGGTAAGCCCTGAAAGGGTTCAGCTCAAGTTTATTTTTAGTCATTTGGAGGTTATACATTATTAGTGACCCCTGTATCTTATGTTTTCATGGCCAGTTACTACCCACTGTACCCGCCTGCAGAGGAGGTAAATGTGGATTATGAGAAGTTCCAGAGCTTCGGCCAACTGCCGCTCACCCCTGACGTCCTCATTGTTCCCTCGGAATTGCGCTACTTTGTAAAGGTACAGGACCCGTTTCTCCTGACGTCCTATATGCACACATTTAGTCAGGTTATTGATTGCAGGATCATCAGTCATTCAATGTATTTGGTGAAATATAGTCAAATGTGCTGAAAAATGTACAATGATTGCTCTTTTTTTTTACCCTAAAATGTTTTTTAATTATTAATCATTCTTCATATATTATGTCATTTAAAAATCTCCCCGTCTTCAGGACGTAATCGGCTGCGTGTGTGTCAACCCTGGGCGGCTGACCAAAGGCCAGGTGGGCGGGACCTACGGGCGGCTGCTAATTCAGTGCAGCCCTCAGGCAGAAGATGGGAAGAGAGTGAGCCCTTGTTTGGCTGCTCAGGTGGTGAAAATCTAACAGGAATAAAGACTTTAACTTCTCACTGTCACCAGAAAGTAGCTGGTTTGATCAGGACTGGCTGTGCTTTATTCTGTAGGCATGTTCATGGAAAAACAGTTAAAAAAAAAAAATTTTGTATATTGATTTTTTTTTTATGTCACAAACATGTTGAAATGTATTGTGGTGTCGTGACTTCTTGATTATCAGTCACATACAACAGCAATAATATTTCAATAAATTATCGTTGCCCTTTGTACAGCTTTTGTAACATTGTTTCTCTTCTACTTGAGTTTTATTCAGTTTTTTATGTTTCTGCGCCTCTAACGGGAGCAAAAAGGAACATGTTGAAAAATCCTGTTTCTAATGTAGTTTTAAAATATTGCCCAAAATAAAAATGTAGTATTTGCAGTTCAGTCTGAGTAATGTAGTTATTCCGGTTTGTTTTTGTAACATTCATATATTGCCTCTAATTAAGAATCAGAAAATAAAACGCTCAATTGTTTTTGTTTCATTTCTGTTTTCATACATTGTCATAAAACATACTCTGAAGCAATACTTTATTTTAAATGGCTCTTAATTTACACAGTTGCATATTCAGTCATAAAAATGATCAAACTCATCCGAGTCATTTGGGTCGTCTGTCTTCGATCTGTCGTGCTCCACTTGAAAAATTCCCATATTGTGAAAACTCCCTGGAAAGTAAGTTGAACATAAATCAGAATCAGACCTGCAGCTCATCTCGTAACACTGTAACAACTGATTCCAGCGTACCTTTGGGCTTCTCTTGAGCTTTCAGGTCTGTTTCCCTGCGAGGAAAAAGAAAACTCAGATTTCAGTGTGTAGTCAGTGGAAGGATCAAAAGAATACTTACTTTATTTGTGTTTGTTCTTGAGGTGCAAGCAGATTCTCAACATCATCTTCATCACTGACTTCACTCGAGTCGTCGTTACAGGATCCTGTTTCCCCCTCTTCCTCTTCCTGAGCTGCTTCCTCATTAATAATCTGCATCTGTTTAGATCTAAAACAGGACTGCGTTAAATTTAGGTGGCGTCTCTTGTGATGACTATTTAAATCCTCCCTCATCTTACCTCTTTTCTTGTGTTGTGATGATACAGTCATCGGAATCTATCTCATCTTCATCACTTCTGTGTTCCTCCTCCTTCCCACTTTCCCCAACCTCCTGTTCATTTGAGTCATTCTCTTCTTCCTCACTGCCTTCACTTCCCTCCTCTTCATCCCGAGAGGAAGCAAAGCCCTGTTCTCTGTTTTCGGTGTCTTCATTCTTCAGCCCGGTTGGCTGTTCTTTGCCTCCCTGCTCTTCCATTTCATCCCCTACAGATGTGTCTGCTTCTTCCCCTGTTGCATCCTTTTTGGCAGAATCGCCACCACCTTGCTCCACATCGCTGTCGTCTTGTTCTTTATCTGTCTGGCTGTTTTCTTTTTCAGCTTCCAGGTTTTTCTCTCTCTCATTTTCAACTTTTTCTTCTGTGCTGCTTTGCTCAGAGCTGCTACTCTCCTGCTCTTCTGCTTCACCCGCATCATCGTTTTCATTCTTTACATTGTCACTTGCTGATCCCTTCTCCCTCTCGGATCCTGACTCTTTGCAGCTGTCTGTTTTCTCTTCGTGATTTTGAGTTCCCTCTTTTTCACTCTTGTATGCCTCACTTGAACTTCCTGACTCCTCACCAGTATGCTGACTCTCTGAGTCATCTCCACTACCCCTGGTCTTTTCCTCTGCTACCTTCTCAGATCTTGGTGATCTAACAGAAAGCCCCCCACTTTTCTTTGTCTTCTTGCTACTGCTCCTGGAGCTTTTCTCTGAGGAGACATTGCTTTCTGAACTTTGGGCCACTGCAACAGAGGGAACGGGAATGGCGCTTGAATTCCCATGAGACCTGAAAGATGGATGAAGTCGTTTACCTCTTCAAGACAGTAAAAAGTATTTTTAAAAAACGGTCATGACAAAGGTCATACGCATTGATTTCAGAACGCGTTTAGCAGGCTGGTGCAGTATGATGGGAAGGATGTGTATGTGTGAGATCTAATAAAGTCAAAGTCAGATCTACAAGAATGTAGCTTACTCCTGGGAGCTGCATCTTTCACTGCCTGAGGAGGGACGCTGCTTTCTTCCTCCCCCCTCCTCCTCCTTCCTCATCTCTCCGCTTGCCACACTGGAATCCCTGTCACTCTCACTGCTCTCACCGTGACTGCTGGACAGACGAACTAGATACACAATATGCAAACACACAAAATACAAATGCACATATGCTGAATATTCACAAAGACTGACATAAATAAAGGATTTGTTTTCATGCACTTTTCCCACCTGGTTTAACATCTAACTCGTGGGATAAACGACTGCTGCTGCTGCTTCTGAGACTCCTCCTCTGTGAGCTCAGTGCTCCGTTCATTTTATTCTCCTCTCCTACAATCTGTGAAACCCTTGAGTCATGTGAAGGGTCCTCCACACAGAACTGGCCCCACGGGGCCTCAGAGTATGATGGGATCCCAGCTGCACCAGCAGGCTGGGACCAGGGGTAGTCGGGCTGTGGAGAAGCCCAGCTTTGTAGATCCTGCCTGGGCCAAGGATGATAATATCCAGGTGTGGAGGCGGGATAGTGAAACGGATATGGGTGAGGGATGATGGGTGGCTGGAGGAAAGATTGAGGCACTCTAGTAGGAAATCTGGCAGTCTGGGACTGACTGTGGGTCAACCAGGAGGACTGTGTGTGGAGCAGATGGGAGGAGCCATCCTGGTTGTAGTCGGTGTAACCTTTAGGTGTAGGTGTAGTTTTTTGTGGCTTTGTGGCTGGACCTGCAAACAAGAATACAAATTAGACTGGTGTTTGTGACACTAACACTGGATGTAAAATCAAATATGTGGATAAAGAAATATTCGAGGTGACTGCGCTGTGGAGAACGGTTTGTGAAGCATCCTGGAATTTCTCTATGTGACACCAGATATTTAACACTGAGTGTGAGTCATTTCCTAAAGTGAGCAACAAAGAAAACAAACCTAAGAAAAGTAAAGACTGACCTGCAGAAGACTTCATCACTTCTGCATTCTTTAAGCAGGAACTTAGATAGTCGTCTATTTTCTGTTGAAGAAACAGTCTTTTTAATGTAGATTGTCTTGCAAACATCATTTTGATATGATGATGATTTATGCTTTTCTCTAATCCACACAAATACAAAAGTATCAATACAGGTTCAAATATATGCCACTAATATTTGTTTAAATATCCCAGTTTAAACCTTGATCACTTTTGGTACAAATATACCTCTTGTCATTGTGGTCAAATAGCTCAATCTTTGCTTTGTCGCACCATAAAACTCCAGAAGGCATTTGGCTTGTCTAAGTGGGGAGCTGCAAATTTCAGTTCAGCTTGAAGGTGTCCATTTTGGAGCAGGGGCTTCTGTCTTGTTCAGCACCCTCTCAGTCAGACAGCGATGCTGGTGTTCCAGCTGTTTGCAGTTCATGACAGATTGACCCTTGGTGGTTCCTGACTTGTTCCAGTTCAGACTTTGGCAAAGTGGTGAAACATCCAGAAAACTTGTACTTATGTACAGTTTTTTCAACTGATGATCTTGGAATCGGCAGGTGTTTAGAAATGGCTCCAAGAGTCTTTCCCAACTAGTTTAAATCTATAATTCTCAGTCTTAGCGCTTCACTGAGTTCCTTGTGCTTTCCCATTATTCCGAGTTTTTTTTTTTCAATCCAGTGAGTGTTGTCAAACAAGCACAATCATTTTCATACTGGCAAAGAGAAACTACCAGTTGTAGCCAATCATGATCACTAATGAGAAATCAATAGGCCCTGGCCTCGTCAAGCTAAGGCACTGCAGAATTGTATATATTTGAGCCTGTATGTATATTTCTTACTCTGTGAAGATGAATGAAAATCTGAATTAAATTCGAACTTGTGCTTCAAGTTCTTGTTTTTTAAAGTCATTAAAGATCTATACTGTGTAATAATTCCACCTTAGGAAAAGAACAGATCAAATAAATCATTAAAAGCCCAAAATAAACATGACATTCATGCCCACGATGAGGGGAAGTCAACTTTTGTACACAACTGTAAGTAAAGCAGAAAATACACACTGCATACTTTTATTTTACATTTTATCTACTTGCTGTACTGTTCATTAATTGTACCTTCTTCTGAGCTGCCTGTGTTTTCTCCTTAAGTTGCTGCTGCCAGCGGGGGGAGTTCTCCTCCAGATATCTCTCATACTCCATCTGTAGGGGTCAAAATGATGATTTTTTTATTCATGAGGAAAAAGAACATTTCCTTCAGCGTGCTTTATGTGTGGGTTTTCCTGTATGTCTGCACACCCGAATAATTTTCATGGCAGCGTTGCGGGCCAGCATCTCCTTCAGTGTGTCTTGTGCTTTCTCAAACTGCTGCAGCAGCTGCCTGTTTTGTTGCTGGGCTGCGTACTCTCTCTCCTTCAGCTCCTGCCAGCGTTGCTGCAGGTGCATCACTCTTAAATAGGAAACGTGTAAAAACTGAGAGTTTAAAAAATAACTTACACCAGCACATATAAGCAATGAATCACTGAGAATCACTCTTGCTACTTTGTGTCTTACAGATGTTCCTGACTGTGAAGAGCTGAAGAGTCATCTTGCAGTGAGACTGGCATGTTAACACTGTAAACGAAAGATGTGATGAAACAGCCTGATGGTAATCCAAGCCAAACGCGCCTTATCCATCTACATACAGCCCATCTTTCTAGGTGACATGACATCATTTACTTCTTAGATTTTCCAATGAAAGTAATGCTGACAGTAAACACTACTTTTCATATAAAAACTAAACTGCATATACACTTAGCCACATATAGAAGTGCAAAATTATCACATTAAATTGGAGATTGAAAGATTTATAAAATCACACGTGGTTCTCTGCCAATATAGCTCCATTCAGTGGGTCTAACCTCTTATTTCCACAGAACTCTCTTTGTTTGGTGAAAGTGTTCTTGTTCAGATGTCCAAGAGACAGCAAATTCTCCTTCGGTGCAGCCATGACTGTCGGCTCTCAGTAGATGAAGAGATTATAAGGGATTAAAGGCTGTGTTTTGAGGGGGGAGGGATCAAAGACTTGCTGTCCAATCCATATACAGTATCAGCATGCTAATGAGGTTAAACAGTATTGAGGTCAGTTTTGTTGGCAAATGAGTTACCAAGTTACTGGAGCTTGTATTTATCTTAGGTGTGAATCTGCACTTGAGAAGACTCTAAACCACCAGTATGGTAATTTATTTTCACATAACTTAAACAAATTTATTCTTTCTTCAAATCATCTATGTAGATGATAAAAACAGACATAACAATTTTATGGGTTTTCTGTTTAAGCACCTATTTAAGTTCATATTAGAGTAAGACAACAAAAAGGAAGCTTATTTTTATAAAGAAAAAAATTATGGGATCCTCAGAGGTGAGTACCCTTAACTCACAGTGAACTGCATTTACCTTCAAATAAGAAATGACTTTTTTTTTTACAGTTATGCTGCAAAAAAGTGCTTTTGCTACAAAATCGAACAGCCAGGTTGATATGTGGCAAGTGATTTAGGAGAACTGGGATAGATAACCTGTTGAGGCTTCCTTCTGCCTAAACTGCCTCAGTCACTTGTGATTGAGGAAATTTACTCCTTAAGCATTAAAACTGAATTGAGGGCTGCTGGCAGACAAAAATATAATGATGCAGTGAACACCATAAGCACAAATGTATACAAGGGCAAAAAAGAGTAATGTAGTTGTATTTTACCCATTATAAGTAAGAGCGGGAACCAAAGTGTATTGTTGCATTGCGGATATATTTTGATGTAACACCTGCTGGCAGATATGATTCCGTCCACAGATCGTGCTTGTTAGGGAGGCTTATGAAGGCTAAAGAGATCTCACTTCTTTTCTTACACTAATTCTTCTTACCAAAAAAAATTCAGGAAGATAGATCGGGTATTTTTTAATTTCATGTTTTTGATTTAGCCTCACGCGAGGAGTTAACTGACGTTTTTTCAGTTAGCTAGGCTAACTACCCTTTACTGCTGTTCGTCGGTCAAAGCACTCCTTCCTCTATCAATATCGTGTTTTTAGGATTCATTTCAAACTAGAAGAACGGGTGGTAGGGTGACAAAACATGACGAGTTTAGCCGGTAAGGTATTTTGCAGGGTGGAGAACATGTGTCGCCACCTTCCCGTGATCCTTAACACGTTCTTGGTTTTCTCCATAACTGGAGAAGTGAGCTACCTGGTGTCAGTGGAGGCTCCACTGGAGCCAGACCAGAAGAAGACTCAGTGGTCCTCCCGGTGGAAATTAGTCCACCTGCTGGCCCAGTATTTCATGTTAGGAAACATCTGCTGGAACGCCCTGCTCTTTATGAAAACCAGTCCCAGCATCAAGGGAGTGTTCCTGGGAGGAGAAGTCCTGGGCCAAGGGTGGAGGTGAGGATTGCACAGCTGAGTGTTATGTATTTAGTGTACAGCACACTTTATGGACAATAAACCTACGTGCTCTGTGTATTTCCGGTATGTGCTTGGGCTTTATTAAGATTTGAGCAAGCCTCGAGTTAAAAGTATTTTTGGGCGACTGATTTACAATCTCCTTCCATACTTCCACTTCCCCATTCTGCTCGACTTACAGTAACTGTCAGTACAAAATGATTAACTTCGAGATTAGGCAAGAAAATGATGCAGTTCTGAAAGAAAGAATGCCTTATGGTTATTCTTGAGTAAATCAGGATTTTCCTGCTATTAAAAAAAACTCGGGTCCCCACAAACGTTATCAAAGGTAACTAAAAGTAATAAAACTAGTTATGAAAGACATTTAGTGCCCTTAAAAAATAAAATAAAATGGAACTAACAGAAACACGACTACCCAAACTTAAAATAAAGGTATGCAGGAAATGGCTTTAGTTTTAGTTTTTTCAATTTAGTCATATTTGTCAACACAACCAGCTTGATGAGGCTTTTGTCCAAAATACTAACTCTGTGTCAACTGCTGTGAAAAAGTGCTGTTTTTCTATTGTTAAATATGTTCTGAACTTCTTTAATCTCACCACTGACAAACAACCTCCACATTATAATAATTAATAAAAACTAACACTAAAATTAATGAAAACTGTATGGATAGAGATGGAAGTGTGCTAACAAATGAAGAGGGTGTGTTGAGATGATGGAATGACTACTCAGGGTCTCATAAATGAAGAAAATGAGACAGGATGGGATTACATTAGCTCAGAGCCCCTTCTTTTCTGCAGTAGTGATGGAGATGTTGACAGATAAGGGCAGGCAGAAGTTTCTGTGGACTATGATGTTGGCTGATGGCATTGTGATCTGTTTTGAGTGTAGGAAATAGGTGGAAGGGAGCCTAGAAAAGTGGAGATTTGCACTGGAGGGAAGAAGACTGAAAGTCAGTAGAAGCAAGAGAGGATGATCTCTAGTGAGAAATGTATGTGACTGAGATGAGATGTTATTGAGGGAAGTGATCAGATTAGATTCAACTCACAATAAATTTATGCTTACAACTGTGCGATATTATGTAATCACCCTTAATCATATGTACTGCGTGTTAACAGGAAATGTAACTTCTGCTGAGAGCTGAAACTGTTTGTAGTTTTTCTAAAATCTCAAAAATTCGAGACTAAGTTCAATTATTAATTTAACCAGAGCAAAGAAGCTTGATTTTTCATTTTCACCATATCTAAAGTTTGCTCCCCACTTTGCTCCAAAGCTGCATTTCATGTGGATTATTTCTGTGGGCTGATTGCCACAATGTTTATTTTTCAATCTCAAAATGAAATACACTTATTAATAGACTTTTTTTTTTAAAAATAAAAACAAGCTTTTCTTTTATTTACAGGTACTGTTATACCTGCGAGACACACACTCCTCCACGCTGCTCACACTGCTACGACTGCAAAGTGTGTGTGCTGCGACGGGATCACCACTGTGTCTTTTTTGGCCAGTGCGTGGGCTTCCGCAATTATCGCTACTTCCTGAGCTGCTTGTTGTTCATGTGGTCGGGGCTCCTGTATGCTACCCTGATGAATGCAGAGGTCTTCATTGTCATACTGAAGGAGGGTGTGACAGTACACAGCATCCTGCTGCTGCTCATTCCCTGGATCATGCTTGTTTCAGGTACTATCTGGTTTGCAACAGCTAGAGTGTCTTATTTTTTGGCCATAATTTCTTACTGTGATACTATTTTTTATTTATTTTTTGGCCTTTTGCTTGAAGCTGACTCAGAATCAACACAAACAGTTACTGCTGAATTTTCTATTGGTCAGATAATTGATGGCTAATTTTAAATAACAAGGAAATTGGGCTCTGCTATCTCTGCTTAACAAAAAGTGATGCACAAATACATCAGCCAATATCACTACCAACATAATAACTACAGAACTTAAACTAAAAGAAGATACTTGTGTTAAAGTCAGCTTCCTGCTAAACTCTATAAATAATTCAGAAATGCTTATTTTAATATCTATTTTTTAAACTCTATGGTTTATTGTTGAGGCAAAAATGATACTGTCTTCATGCCTCTGGTTGATTGGTTCATTTAATTATGATGAGATGAATGCCAGACCTCAGCTTGCCTGGATTTGTCATCACTCGCTCTGATTTAATCTGTGCTGCTGTTCCTTCTCACCCCAGGCCAGGTCTCGGCGCGTGCCTTCGCCTTCGCCTTCATCGCAGACACATGCGTGGTGGGTTTCCTGCTGGTGTCTTCTTTCTTCTTCTTCCATCTCTTCCTGCTGTTTCGCGGTCAGACCACCAGGGAGTGGTACTCATCCCGCCGGCCCTACAGCCTGGGGCTCCTCGGCAACCTGCATCACACGCTGGGCCTGCGCTGGTACATCTGCTGGCTCTGCCCACTCATCCCCTCGCCGCTGCCTGGAGACGGGATAAACTTCCAGGTCACAGGATCGCTGGAACCCTCGCGGTAACAGCTCCAGGTCTGGACAGGCCATGTGTCTTTACTTTAGTGGTGGTGGTTATTGTTATCGGGAACAGCAGCAGGGGGACTCACCTCAGTTCAAGAAGAGGTAGCTTGGGGTGGGAAGAAGACAGGATTCTTTGTGGCTGTGTAATATGTTGGTGGGTGTAACTCAGTATCTACTCTGTAGATTTTGTGATGAGACAAATTAAAGGTCTCGTTTTGGTGATACATGGATCTTAAATGGTAATCTGTACACTCTGCAAGGCTGGCCCCAGAAAATTAACACAGAGATTAACTGTGTTCCTTTGAAGTATTGAGCACTGACTATATATATTTAAAAAGAGCACTGAAATAAGAATGTATTTTGACTTTGAACAATGTTGAATTTTAATCCTTGTTAAGAAGCATTCACTGTCTCTGACTGTGACTCCTCGGGCAGAGAGCTTCGTGGGAGTGTTGATAAAGGCTGCTTTTTGGGGTTTTCCCTACGCTGAAGCTGCCTAAATCTAAAGGTTATGCAAGTGTGGCTTACACCGTTAATTAGTTACACCACAGGACTTATTTTTTTCCAAACTTTGTTTGTTAATTTTTATGCGAGTTGTAGCAAGCTGACTCTCATTGCATTATACATGTAAGGCAGACTGTACAACTTTCTTTATAACATTAAAGGAATAAACAGAACAAGCTGCCTCCACTCACATCAGAGTAATAAAAAAAAAGTAAATAAGGTAAATTAACAATCACTTCTTTTAGAGAAAAAAAAAGGGCATGTCAATATTGCCATTTCCATTGCATCAGTTATGCATACATATGTGTAAAAAAGGAAAGAAACAACAAAGGAAACAGAGGGGACCTCCAGGAGAAAATAAGATTACAATTAAGAAAACCACCATAGATATAGCAGAAAATATCTCCGTCCAAAAGAACTATAAATTTTAGAAAGACGGGATTTGGTATAATACACACGATGAACCAATTTGCATTGAATAAGACAGTGCCTAGCACAAATCGAGAATTTATGGACTCGTGCCAAGATACATGACCAGAGCTTATCTGATATATTCTCCCCAATATCTTGTTCCCAAAGGTTCCTAATCAGGGTTAGAGATTTTGGACGAATCGAAGCGATTAAATTATGAAGAGTCAAAATAGAGCCTTTTAGCCTAGTTGTGCGCACAGAGAGTCCAAGTTTTAAAACCTCTAATATTAGAGGCCCAATAGTAGTACCTAAAGTTAGGTAGAGCCATTCTCCCAAGTGATTTAGGACCCTGCAAGTATTGCCTACACAGCCTTGAAGTCTTCCCTTTCCAAAGAAAGTCAGAAATAAGCATCTACCTGCTTAAAAAATAATTTGAATTCCAAGGTATGTAAAGCTATCGTCAGACCTTTTAAAAGTGAAGACGTGCAAGGGAATTTCATTTTGTTCATAAGGCAAAAAAATAGCTGAAAAGCTAATTCATGCATTTGTTACTTCTAGTTTGGTCTGTTGTAATTCATTATCATCAGGCTGTCCTTTCTCCCATATTGGCTTCTCTTCATTGGCTCCCTGTTAAACCCTGAATTGAATTTAAAAGCCTTAAATACAAGGTCTTGAATAAACAGGCCCCATCTCCCCATTTAAAACTCATATTACAATTTAAAAGTAGAATGGGAGGCAGAGCCTTCAGCTTTCAGGCCCCTCTTCTGTGAAAACAGCTCTCATTTTACATTCAGGAGACAGACACCCTCTCTACTTTTAAAATGTTGCTTTAAACTTTCCTTTTTGATGAAGTTTACAGTTCGAACTCGGTCAGGTAACCCTGAACCATCCCTTAGTTTTGCTGCCTAGGCTGGTGGGGGGCTCTCTGCATTTAATCATTAGTTGTTCTCTGTCTCTCCTCTAGTGTGTCTTTCATACGGTCTCCCTCAGCTCAGCCGCAGCTGGCTGTCAGGTGACCGCCCCCTCCCTGAGCCTGGTTCTGTTGGAGGTTCCTTCCTGTTAAAAGGGAGTTTTTCCTTCCCACTGTCGCCAAGTGCTTGTTCATAGGGGGTCCTCTGGGTGTTGGAGTTTTCTCTGTAGGGTAAAGACTCTACAATAATACAGCTATAATACAGAGAAAACTTTGGGCTTTATATTGTAGGGCAAATATATAAAGCCCCCTCAGGCAACTGTTGTTGTTGAGATTTGGCACTATATAAATAAAACTGAACTGCAAACCTCCAAAAGACATCTTACCGCTGTGTCATGTTTTGCTTGGGGATCAAATACTTATTTCT
>VOQJ01014600.1:0-21733 GCA_015052665.1 Apistogramma diplotaenia | reverse complement strand
GGTATAATACACACGATGAACCAATTTGCATTGAATAAGACAGCACAAATCAAGGATTTATGTATGTTATGTTGCTCCCTTATAGTGTCACTAAGCACACATTATTACTTCTTGCTGGTTCATTCATTAGTTTATTGACACACCGTTGCTATGGTTACATTCGAACCCTTGTATTCCCTAGTGTCGATCTGCACCTCTGGTGGTCAGTATTGGTAGGACATCTCTAGGTTCATACATCACAATGTACTCGTATCAAAATACATGACCAGAGCTCATCTGATATATCCTCCCCAATATCTTGTTCCCAAAGGTTCCTAATCAGGTTTAGAGATTTTGGACGTATCGAAGCGATGAAAATTATAAAGGGTCGAGATAGAGCCTTTAAGCCTAGTCGTGGGCACAAACAGAGAGTCCAAGTCGGAGTCTACAGGAAGATAAGGAAAAGTGGGGAAATTACTGCGAGTGAAACTGCGAATTTGAAGATATCTAAAAAAGTGGTGTGATGGAAGAGCAAATCTGTCTGACAATTGTGCAAAGGTGGCAAAGACATTATCAATGAATAAGTCCTTAAAGCTCCATATGCCTAAATTAGACCAAATCATGAAGGTTTTATCAATAAGAGAGGGGGAAAAGATATGGTTTGCTGCAATAGGTGCATGAGGGGATAGAAGCTGTGAGCCAAAGTGACGCTGGAATTGGGTCCAGATCTTGAGAAACATTCGAACTATTTTGTTTTTGTATAAGCAACAGTGGAAGATTGAATTAGTGAGTACAACAAAGCCATGAGGGATACTGGTTTAGCTGAATTTGTCTCCATAACTAACCAGTCGGGGGGAGGGGAGGCTCCACAATTGAGCCAAATTTTAAAAACTATTAGAAGCCCAATAGTAGTACCTAAAGTTAGGTAGAGCCATTCCCCCAAGTTATTTAGGACCCTGCAAGTATTGCCTTGACAGCCTTGAAGTCTTCCTTTTCCAAAGAAAGACAGAAATAAGAGCATCTACCTGCTTATAAAAAGAATTAGTAAGAAAAATTGGAAATCATTGAAATAAATATAAAAACTGCGGAAGGACATTCATTTTAACACAGTTGATGCGGGCTACCAAAGACAACCCAAGCAGGGACCAACGTTCAAAATCTTCTTTTATTTTCATTAGCAGGGGAGAGAAGTTAGCCTTGAAAAGGTCTTCACTTTTATGAAATATTTGAATTCCAAGGTATGTAAAGCTATCGTTAGACCTTTTAAAAGGGAAGATGTGCAGGGGAAGGGACTTAGCTGCCAAGCTGATAGGAAACAGCTCAGTTTTGCCTAAATTTAACTTGTATCCAGACAGCCGGCCAAAGTCTGAAAGCAGACACAGAATGATAGGAATCGATGTGTGGACATCTGAAACATACAAAAGCAGATCATCAGCATAAAGTGAGACTTTACATTCTAGACCATATCTTTGTATGCCTACAATATTGGGATTTGAACGGCGTGGAATAGCAAGTGGTTCAATTGCCATTGCGAATAGAAGAGGACTTAACGGGCACCCCTGTCTCGTTGAGCGATAGAGAGCGAAATATTTTGAGCGAGTATTGTTGGTCCTGACTGATGCCTGTGGATTAGAATAAAGTAATTTAATCCATGATAAAAAAAATTGTCACCCAAACCAAATTTTTCCACTCGGCATCGAGAGAGATCAAGGCTTCTTGAGTACTGGAAGAAAATGGTGACGTGTAAATAATATTTAAAAGTCGCCTGATGTTGAAGAAGGAGTGTTTATTTTGAATAAATCCAGTCTGGTCTAGGAGGATTATGGTGGGTAAGACAACTTCCAGATGTGCAGCAAGAACTTTAGACATTTATTCTAGCACGAAGGGTCCAGTGGGCTCGGTCCAGCAACGGTTTGCTGTCCAGGCAAAGCAGGTAGAGTAAAGAGTAGCTATGAAATCCGTCGGGCGTGTGCCTTCAGACCCCTCGGGGATACCAATCACACGTACATTGTTCAGCCTAGAGCGCCCTTCTAGGTCCTCACATTTTTTTTTGGCAAAGAGTCCACCATGTCCGAGAGTGAGGAGACCTTAGTTTCCAAGCTAAACAGCTTGCCACTCTGATCGCTCAAGAGCCGCAATAGTTTGGTCATGCACTGTAATTTTGGTTTCTAGCGGGGCAAGAGCAGTCGTAATTTCTCTCTTCACTGCTCCAGATACTATTTCGTCAAATTTACTCACGAGGTCCGAACGGATGGCCTCCAGCATAGCCTCCGTGCGCTCCAACAGCCGGTCATTAGTATCAGGTTCAGGAGTAACTTCAGGCTCTGGCGACTGCCGTGATATACTGCGGACTGCCTTGGAGGAGTCGGGTTTACCACGGTGTGCCATGGTTCCGCAAGTTTGTAATACTGGTTTGGGAACAGGTGTCCCGTAAAAGTTAGCAGTACCTGTTAAAAATTATTCAAAAATCTTGCAAAAAAAGGATTAAACAGACACTTTCCAGAGAAGCTCTCGCAAACACGCCTTATTTGTCTCCATTTCACTGTTGCTTTGAGGATGCGGCATCCGCTCCTGAAATCTGGCTGAGTTTATTAAACGAACCTTTTTATTGGATGTTACTGTGGCAGGGACACTAGTGAGAGACACTAGTGGGGAGTGCTGCATTGCTGTCTTAATGTCTCCAAGACGGCATGAATAAATAAAAAATAAAGCTGAACTGGTACAAAGTGTGAAATCTGACAGTTTATATTTAGTAAATTTAGTATTAAAAATTGGTACGCTTATGATATTTGAACCGTTTTTCTCCATGTTTGAGATTTTTGTCAGTAAGAGACTCCAGCAGCGTCTGTGTCCTCATTCTATACAGTACACTTTACATACAGTATGCACATCTTTACAGCATCGTGTTTTTGCACACAATCAGTTTATACATTTGTTGAGACAAACACTTTCAGATTTTAATAGTTCATGGGTGTGTTTTTATTTCTTTTTCCATGAGGTGTCCCTGTAACAGGTTAACAGTTTTGAGTGTACCTCATCTTGTTTAGTGCTTCAGTTCACTGCAGCTCTTGGACAATACTTACATGTCAGTTTTTCTTGATGCCAAATTAAATTTCTTTATCTCCATGTATTTTGCTCTTTGGCACCTTTTTTGTTTCTTTAATTCTCCTGCCTTTAAGTTTTCTGAAAAATTACAAGCCTTTTTTGTTTGTTTTGTTTTGCTTCTACTGGTTACTAAATTTTATATTATAACCAAAATTATTGTTTACAACTGATATTGTTTTACCAGAAATATAGGTTTTATTGTTTGTTTGGTTGATTATTGGTTTTTGCCATTTAAGAGTGTTTAAATAAATTGCTTGAACGGAGATACTGGACCACTGAGAAATGTTTAATTTTAATATTGTATTTTTGTTAAAGATGTTGTGTTGAAATAATTAAATTTGGGTTTCAAATGTTTTAACTGCCTCTTATTCACTTCAACTCCACTTCTTGTCATGTCTAACTAATAAAATTTACACATTCCTGCCGGATCCCATTCAAATAATGAAATTTGAAATAATCACCAAAACATAAGAACCAAGCTACTGAAGTGACTTCAGTTTTATGAACTGCAAGGTTGAACTTCAATACATAATATATACTCACTGGCCACTTTGTTGGGACCCCTTCTTAAGTGGCTTGTTAACACAAATATTTAATCAGCCAATAACAGCAGCAGCAGTGTGTTTAAGCATGTAGATATAGCCAAGGGGAAGAAAGGTGATTTAAATGTGGTTTGGTTGTTGGCATATTTCAGATCTAGGATTTTCCACACAGCCATCTCTATGGTTTACGGAGAGAAAAAAGAAAGGATCCATCAAACTGAGCATTTAATGACAGCCTACCTCCCTTTATGACCACAGTGTACATCTTCTGATGGCTGCTTCCAGCAGGATAACACACCATGTCACATACCATCTCAAACTGGTTTCAACATCATAATGGGTTCACTGCACTTGTGACACAGTGACATATATGTCATATTTGTCTAATGTAGGATTAATAATTGCAGCTGAAGTGAGCAGCAATACCAGTACAGTTTATATTCTTTCTAAAACTTTTGGTTTTCTGATGGCTTGTAAGCAGTATCAGTAAGTCTTACAGTTATCCTGTTATATGAACTAGTTGGAAATGAGGTATTTAATAAAGTGCTTTCACTGTGAGGAACTGCCACTTGCTTCTATGGTAACCAGCGGTGACCTGCTCCACAGTTTAGCCAGGAGTCCATTTAGCAAAGATTTGACTTGCTGGTAAGGTTTTTAGTTTTTTAGTTGTATACAGGTGAAACCTAGCGAGCCACTATTAAGAGCTATAATAAAAATGTAATTATTTGCTAAAGTTAGATTCAATTTAGTTAGGCTAATTGAAAAATATATAATGCTGAGCATTAGCTTGCAAGTTATTATGAGGCAGGTCCGTTATTCTCTGTTTTAGTACGTCTAAACATTTATGTAAAACCACAATAATATATTTATGTATGTTTAAATGTATGTTAAAAACGTCAACCTTTTTTGAACTACAATTCCGTTCTAGTAACGTATTAGCATAAATAAGTAGCGTTATAGTTAACAGTTAGCTAAGCCCCTCTCCATGTTTTTATTGTAGCCATAATCATGCCGTCATGTGTATTCACATTAATAGCAAGATCTTATTCTTAAATGTGGGATGACGTGACCTTGACTGGATGGACGATCATTACTGTAATGTTTTTTGCATTTCTCACTGGAAGCATTTCTGATTCTCATTTGTCAGTCCAATGAAAACTTAGAGCTGCTGTCTCCAGCAAGGAGGATAAGAGCCAGGTGCTGCTAATCAACTATACAGGAATAACTGATCATTAGGAGGTGTGAGCATCTCTATAAAAGCAGCAAATTCACACCAAGTTCAGACATGCAATAAGAAACTGCAACAAACCAAGCTCAGACTACAGGCGTCAGCTTGGCTGTTAAAAGTTGAAGCTCTTGACAGTAAGAAACAGACTGAACAAGTAAGCCTCCTCTCTCTACAAGTGTCAGCACAGCTTAGCTTTGCAAAGTTGCATCTGGAAAAAAAAAAACCCACAAGAGAGTGAAGATGTTAGGAGATATTGCACAGTGTTGTGCTGTATTTGGGGGAAAACCCAAACATAGCATATCAGCACAAACACTTCATATTCACTGTCAAGCACGGTGATCGAGGGGTGATGACTTAGGTTTGTTTTGCAGCCACAGAACCTGGGATCTTTGCAGTCACTGAGTAGTCTACTGTCATTTGTGAGGCCATTTGTCCATCAGTTAAAACTTCGTTGAAATTAGGTTTCAGGACAATGATCCGGAGCACAATAGCAGAATGTCTGAAATGGAAAAGAATCAAAGTGTTCCAATGGTGCAGTCAAAGCTTGAGTAAACCTCTTAAAAATACTGAATAGAAATATTTCTGACCGCAGCTTTCCTTTAGTGGTAGCTAAAACTTTTTTACATGTAGGGAAAACCTGTATATCTGTAAGTCTACTTACTAAATTACTGTCAACACTGTTCAGCTTTACAATTTTAAAAGAAAAGAACATAAGAAGAAAAATGTCACTAATATTAATTTTGATGAAAATATATGTTGATGAAGCAGAAGGTGGAGTAAGCCAGCTGGATGGATGTCATAGAGGAAAACATGTGAGTGATGCTGAGTGAACAAGCATACACACACACTCACACACACAAAAGGAGACTTACTGTATAGTATGTGATACTTTTTTGTGCATTGTGCAGGTGCAGGTCAGCAGAGGAGATGCTTGAGAAAATAGCAGAGCTGGATTACAATCAGAGCCTGCTGAGGGATCTGAATGCTGAGATGCAGAAATGGGTGGAGGCTGCAGATGATGACATGGCAGTGCTGCGCTCGGAGAATGAGTCCCTCAGAAAGCAAGTTAAAATGTAAGCTGGGACACATTATTGTCAGTGCTCAGTGGTGTAAGGGTCACTTCTGTTTCATCTGTCTCCCATTTGGAGGCATTCAGTTGGAAGTGTTGAACCAGTAGGCTGCCACAAGTTTCCAGATTTTGCCTCCCAGAAAAACATGGCACTTTATACGTCTTTGGAATATGTGTTAGGTTGCCTTTGGGAAAAATGAAGTGGGAAAGTCAAAGATCCTCATCTTTGACCCTTAAGGCAACAACATTGCTTCTGATTATTTCTCAGAAGTAAATAAACCAGTTCAATAGTTCATCAGCATGAGAGGTTGAGTGTTAAATATTTAACTCATTTACAATGAATCTTCTTGTTTTATTGTTGCCCGTGTGATGCGTTGCCTTTCACTGTTCGATCTCTCCTACCTATATTTTTTTAAATACTTTCTAAATTTATAGCTATTATTAGTGACTTCTTTTTAACTATGTAATTACATTTCTTTTATTACATCTTTTATTTATATTTTTAATCACTGTGGTCAGAAGCTTATAGCTGTGTTTGTGTGTCTGCAGCCTGGAGAAACTTGTCCGTGATGCACAGCAGGTTGAAGCAGAGCCTTGCACAACTCTGGCAGATGACCTCGAGGCAACTAGATGTAATGAAAAAAAGATTCATGCATTGGTGTGTAACCAGGAGTGTTTGCGATATTTAAGCTTCATAAAATGTAGATATAATGTTGTACTGATCTCTCAATGAGTGGAGTTCAGATGAACCTTCATGTGTTTGTGCAGGAGAAGGAATCGGCCATGATGAAGGAGCAAAACAAGAAGCTAACAGCAGAGGTAGGCATTACTTTTCACATGCAGTGACCAGCTTAAACAGTCCTTATATTTTATGGCAATAGCTGTGATACATGCTCGACAGAGAAAACAGGCCAAGCATTCCGGGAATTCCAGATTTACCTTGGATGGATTGTGCTTTTGGGTTTTGATCTTGCCATCTTAACTTTTGCATAAACTTCAAAAGCGTTTCTAAATGTAAATTTAAATGTAATTGAATTTATTTCAGCTCAAAAGCCTCCAGCAAAAGAGAGACCAGGGCAAGTTGACTTTGAGCAACCTCAAGGTTGCACTTCAGGCCTTGGAGGTAACATCATTTATTTTACCAAAGTCATAACCACCTTGATGTCACACCTTAGTCAGTGAAGTCCAGCTATGAAGCCTTTAGCTGAGTGTTTATGTCATTGCCATCTTGGAGTTTTGAAACTGATTGTGGCAAATGAAGGGCAGATCTGATTGTGAACCACATGCTTATTAGCTAATCACTTGTAATTAACAACTTGGTAACGAATAAGCATACCTCGCATAATCCTCCTTTTTGGCTCTAATAATGACCATAGTTTACAAAATTCATGACCTGAAATTACTGAGCCCATAAAGTTCTCAGGAAAGTATATATCATAGATCAAGGAAGCTGAGGGCCATCCACCCACAGCCTTCTATACCACCCGAAGTATTTTCACAAACAGAGGAGTCGCCCCCTGCTGCCCTTTAAAAATAATGCGGGTTTAATTAACTTCCATGTTAGTTATGGCTGTCTTTTATACCATATGTGAATTATACTCTTCTTCTGTTAATCATTTTTGTGTGTTTCTTTAGTTTCAAATGGAAGAGGCTCAGTCAGGACTGCAGCATAGGGATGAGGTTATTCATCAGGTATGTAGAAGATCAAGATCAACACCAGGCAGTAGCTGACCAGTAATGTCAGATTTTCACACAAACACTAATTTCTCTTTTTGGAGTTCATGTAAAGCTTTACACAGTTCTTTATTGATTGTTAATGTATTTTTTATTTTTATTTTTTTAGAAAAACTTGCAGTTGAAACATTTGGATGAAACCGTAGAAGAGTGCTCCAATGCCATTGAGGTAAATATATTCTTATTCACTGTTATCAGTTAAAAAGTAAAACTCCCCAAACAAGATGCTTTCTTTTTTCCTCATAATGTATGCAATTTGAACACGTAATGAACTCATCATACACATTTCTGTAACCGAGAAAAACTAGGAAAATAAGAAATAAGTGTGTTTTTTTCTAGAGAAGGATTTTCAAAGGAAATTTTCACCAAATTTGAAACACGATGGTTTCCTTTGTGTGAAGATATGTGTGCATCCTTTTGATCTGTTAGGATCTGCAAAGGAACAGTTGTATGTAAAAGTCTGGATACGCTTTGGGCCATAATTGACTTCATGACAGGTCAAGAATTGCCATAGTTGAAAAGACTGTCAGGATATCAAAGTGAAGGCTTTGAAAAGATCAAAGTAACCTCCAGCTGTTTCAGTTGTCTGACAAGTGATGAAAAAATGACAGTTAAAAGGAACTCTGAAAGTCAAGACAATATCTGCAAGACTCTCTGCAAAACTGCACCCTGCTGTGCACGGAAGGAAAACAAAACGTCATGAATTTACAAAGCGCCGCTGGAAGGTTTAACTGACAAAGTAGCGTTAGCGTGCTGTTGCACTGTGCAGTTCTGATGCATAAACAGAGCCTACGTGGAAGAGGCATCTGAAGGAAACCTTACCTGCGACCAGAGAGATCTTTACTGCGCATTATCTAATAAAGACCAAAAATGTCTTTAACAAAAAACGTTACCATGAATAACCTCAGGAGGTGTAAGGTGAGGAGTTCTTAACTATGTAACTATGCATGAATCTTTGAAGAAGAGCTAATTTTAGTGTGTTTAGTGGAGCGCTTGTATTTTAGCTCTCTTTCCTTAAAACACAGACATTCGTCCATTATGCTCACTGCTCCATCTGCAATGTGAAAGTGTCAGAGATTCTGATTCTGCATCTGGAATCTGTGCATAATCGAATGTCCACCAATGTCCATGTCTAAAATAAGCTGGTGTTTTTCTGTCTTACCCTGTTTCTCTGCTGCAGGACCTCAGGCTGAAAAACCAGGAGCTGAGGCAGCAGTTGGAGGACAGGCTAGATGAGGCCACATTGTAATCATGACTCACAAAGCCTTCAAAAGATTATGCAGTATACAGCGAGAGCTCATAATGTAAACTTTGTCACTGTCTGTTCTAAGTGACCTGATGAGAAAGAAGGAACAACTGTCCAGCCCCCCCCTGTCCTTTGCAGAGGAAATCAAACTGCTGGCCTCATCAGCTGATGGGAAAATCAGCATGACTGACTCTGCAGATCTTGGAAATGTATGACATCTGTATGAATATAAAAAAAAAAAGAGGGATAAAGTTAAAGGTACTTCATTAATGTTGCCTGCTACAGTGTCTGCAGGAGGAAGCTGAGGCAGAGGAAATGCTGAAACCTCATCTTCACACGCTTAACCTTCAGACCACAAGGTACTCAGACAGGGTTTGATACATGATGGAGTTGGCATGTTTCCATCCTCTTCTTTATGTTTCCTCTCTCTTGTTTCTCAATTGTCCAAAGATGTGCAGGATCCTTGGAGGCAGCCTTCCAGAGCGCGGGTTTCTTTATGCTGGCCATCTTCATTCTCATGGTTTTGGCCTTTGTGGCTTCAGGAAGCTTTGCGGGAAAATCTGACCTCTTTTCCATCAACACTTTGTGGAGTAAAATGCACCTAATGTTACAACCCTACTGTAGTGTACACTATGGGGCCTTGCCTCCCATTTGAGCTTAACTTTCCCTGTGGTTTATGCTTGCATGTGAGGGGGTCTTTCTTTGCAACCATTAGGTCAGAAAACAATCAGAAGATCTTGTGATGCATTTAGCTGCTTCAGTCTCAGGGTCCTGCATGTGCTTGTCTGTTTAATTGCTATGACGTGTGTATGCTAACAGCAGAGTATTTCTGAATTACTAAAATGTGTTTTTCCTGCAGTGACAAATTTATTAAAAGATTCTAAACCATCAGCATTTAGAAGCTTTATTAATAATATGAAGTCTAAGCCTAAATCCAAACATTTTAGAAATTAGACACAAACGGTGTTGTGTCTCTATTTGCACTTTGCATATTTCTTTCTTTTTTTAAAAAAAAAAAAAATCACTTCATTTTGCTGGTTTCTGTCACGTCTTGGACATTTTAACTAATTTCACTGTTTACCTCGATGTGCAGTTTGCATGTCTTTGTGATTTTTGGATCTAGACCTTTTGGTCCCCGTGAGCTCATTCAGAAATGCGTCCATGTTAATAACTTTAGGAAAATATTCACATTTCCCCGAGAAAATCGGTCCTAGTCGCTACACGTGACACTCAAGTCGTTGTTTCGTGTTGCCAGTATTTCACTCGCGTCGCCCCACCCAGCTGAAGGCAGTTCCAGGAAAACACCCCCTCCTCCCCGACGGTCAAATCATAAACAGGAGATCAAATTTGGGGCAGGAGGAATGAGAGGATGGTCTGAAACGAGGGATATTTTTATATAGGCGCTGGCTGATGATTCATTGTCTGCGCGTATCCGCTGGATGCCACGCGTGTGGATGCTGGATGGTTGGTGCTGCCTGCCGGGGATGCTGTGGACAGGCCGATCCTGTTTAACATCCTCCCGCTTCTTGGATGGAGCCGCAAGCCAGAGCAGCTGAAAGACGATAAATCAAAGAGAACAGTGAGAGCAGACATCCGAGGAAGGGTGACAGCGACGGTGCCGACATGTTCTGAGCGGAGAGCCGACGAGCGGCGGCGGCTGGCGGCATGAAGGCTCCGAGAAGACCGAGACAGACGCAGCTCCTCCCCCGTCTCTGCGTCTGTGGAGTCGGTCTGCTCGCAGCCGCCTGGATCTTTCACTTCAGTGATGTTACAGGTATTTCTTTCTCTCTACACCCAAACTCTGTTTTTATTTCTTAACCCCTTCTCTACTTGTGTTTAATATAAGCGAGCAAATTTAAATATTATGTCAGCTGTCACATTGCAGGTGTGAAGATTATCTTAGCAGTCAAAAGACTCACCGTAAAGTTACATAAAAGGAGATGCTGGATTTATGCTGGTATAATTTATCTGTGCTTATATTTAAATGACTCTTTTTAGACTCCCAGAGACCCGCTGTGGAGCACAGCATCTCCTTATTCAAGAGAGAGCTCATCCAGCAAAAAGAAGACAACCAGACTGGTGCTGCTTCGAGATCTGGTGAGGTGCTTTACCACGTGTTTGTATATTTCACATTCTGTGCTTGATAGGCGTGCATCATCCAACAGGAAGATTTTTTTTTTTTAGTACTGTTTTATCTTTTCTACAATTTAAAAGTCTATTCACATGAGTGTATTGAGCTTGAATGAGGCTTCACCAGCAGCCTGGGGTTTGGATAATGTGGTAATGAGTATATAGTCACTGTGATCTTCTGAGCTGACGTGTGTTTATTGCAGTAAGAGTACACCACCTCCATTTGTTTTTATTAAATTAAGGACTATTTCCTCTGTGCATCGATCAACTTCCCTGGTCCACATCTTGCTTCATTTATTTACATTCTGCACATATAGATGTTTTAAAAACACTTGTGTCTTTGAGGGACCCAGTTGCTAGGAAACTGAGTTTGTGGTTGGATGTAGTATGCATCCAGAACTGTTCAAAGTGCCCGCTTGTGGTAATGACCTGCTGATTAGTAGCCTCTCATCAGCAGCTGTACCGTTGCTTTTGCATGCTTGGATCTGTTTGGCTGTTTGAGAAACAGTGACAGCATCTTATGATATAATGATGAGTTAAGGAGATTTTTTCCAGATAACATACTGATACATACATATTCAGCCAGAACCAAGTGCCTGCCTCATGGAAATGCAGTGTAGATTAAATAAAAAGTCTTGACGACATTGTCTTCAAATGATCATATTGCTATTTTTAAGAGCTTCGTTTGGTTTCTGATGCTAAAAATATACTGTTTGATCAGTGTGTATGACTTAAACCAACGTCACACCATTTCTGCATATTGTGGGGGATTTGTGCTTGCTTCTCATGTAACTGCACAACAATGTCTCTGCAGGATTATATCAACGTTCCACTTTTAACAATTTTTTTTTAAAATCTGACGTACAACGAAATCAGAAAACCTTGAGGGACAAGCCAGTCGGGAGGCTGCTTTTTAGTTGATTGTTGTGCTTGAATCATTTTTAAATTTTCTTTATGGTGCAGTGAGTTGTGGTATTTATGAGACAGTGCAGTCAAGCAAAGCAATGCCTTTCAGCTGGGAGGAGAATGATTGCGACGCATTGTTTAACACAGCCAATTTAGATGCCACTGAACATCAAATTCATTGGACCTGACAAAGATAGTCAATATAAACACGTGTGTTTGAATAGCATGAGAGACGGTGAGAAGTCACAAGAGGAGAATTCAGCTGTACTGCAATGGGATTCTTGGTTGTGTGACTGTAGCACAGCTTTAAACCCAAAGATTGAAGCATGCAGGATGCAACTTGCATTCAACAAAGTGAGATGTGACACATTTAAAGATAAATTACTTCGGGTTCAGGGCAGAGCTGAATATTATACTGATCACAGCCTTCGTTTAGCCCAGTACCTGAGCTCGTCTCTGAGGTCCAAGGGAACTAACCCTCCTTTAATGAATGTGTGCTTTAAGTTAATCCTTCAAGTTACAGCAAGTTCATTTTGAGACAGAAAAAAAAAAATCTTCAAATATCAGAAGAGCAAACTGTGGATCGTAGAGAGTTTTGGTTAAAGTGTAGTTTGTTAGAATATTTGCTTTCACCTGTTGTAGCTAATTTCACACATCATTAGCTTACACTCTGTCCATCTTTTCTCAAGCTATCAATGAGTTTCCCGAAGACATCTTCACTGCGGATCAGAGGAGGCAGGGCGCAGTTCTCCTTCACGTTCTCTGTGTGAGTACCATCTCGGTCTGAAAGCCCACATTTGACTTAATAAAAAGATGGCGTTTTCTTTCCGTTAAGCTCAAACACAAACTTAAACCGTGTGGTTTTGGAGTGTAAAGTGTCTGCTGTTTTTCTCAGGCTATCTACATGTTTCATGCACTGGCCATCGTGTGTGATGTTTACTTTGTGCCATCACTGGAAAAAGTATCAGAGGTATGACATACAAATTTTATATGGTTGAAAATAAAGTAATAGTTTTAGGCTCTGCAATTTGATAGTTTTTCCTTCTACTCCAACTTTAAAATGAAAAACTTAACCAAAGGGTTCTGAACCTTTAAAGGATGAGAAATGAATGTATTTTCTTTCTGGCTTTAATTCACTTTTAAAGACATAAAACGAGTGTGTTTGTCTATCAGTACTCTCTGTTTAAGCTTTATGGTATTAAATTATGCTAAACTGGTGTTCATGTGTGGAGAAATGGAACCACAGTCGTGTATGTAATTGTTTTTGGACAGTAGTAGAAGCCTTTGGCTATGACAGGCTCTGCATAAGCACACAGTATTTATTAGTCTGATCTGTCCTCTGACAGAATACCAAATATGACCGTCTTCAGCCTTAAGCCTGTTTAATCTCCATTATTCCTCCACCAGAACCTTCAGCTCAGTCAGGATGTTGCCGGGGCAACCTTCATGGCAGCCGGGAGCTCCGCTCCTGAGCTCTTCACTTCTTTGATTGGTCAGTATCCTAATGAGTCATTCACTCCAGCTGGTTAGATCACTGTTTGGGCCATCAGTGCTCCAGCTAGAGGCAGTTTACATGTTTGATCAGGATGGAGAAAAGTCAAGAGTACACAGGCAGCGGCAGTGTTTAATTTTAAGCATTAAATAGCCATGAACAACAATGTTTTTACATATCACTACTAAACATGCCACTGTGGAACAGTTTTTATCGTAAATAGTGTTTCAGTAAATAGGCTTTCTGTGACTGTAACTATCATCTTAATAATAAAGCTTTTGTTAGTTACCCTGAGTCCAGGTTTGCTTATTGAGGTGGTATATGAAAATTACTAATTCAAAGGAATCAAAATTTATGAGGTGAATATAAGATATACTTTATTTATCCCGGATTGGGGAACTTCTTTTGTTACAACAGTTATAAAAAGTTCAACACAAAACAGCATGTACTGTACAGCTGAGGAAAGTAAGTCAGTAAATTTAACTGCTGCATTATCAAGTCAATGTGTGTTTCATAACAATGTTGCACACACACATTGCAGTTACAGTGCAACAAATTAATACACAATTCTTATTTTGCTTCTGCTTTTACTGAGATCTCATAACATAGATAGATACATGTATACCAGACGTAATTGGCTTGTAGTAAGTATTGCATAATCCCTGATGCCATCATTATTGTGAGCAACATATTACTCTGTGTCCCCCAGCCACAAACTATGGCACACGTGTTTTGGAAATATACACAAGTCTTATTTCGGATTCAGCCTGGGTTTAAGGGAAATGTTTTCAAGTTTTTCTGCTTTTACTTTTCATAGAAGATATACAGTTTATTAAAATGACCTAGACACAATAATATTCCTACAGTCTGTAAAAATGAAAACTTTGCTTCTAATTCAATGTTCCCCTTGGAAGCTTCCTCATAAACTGCCCCTGACAACGTAAATTTTAATCCCAAAAGCAAAAAAGTTTTTGGCTTTGACTTTAGTTGACGTTAGGCAATATGCAATAAATATTACACAACCCTTACATAACATGAAAGACATCAGCCCAGCCCCTCTGTGTATGAACTGAAGGTGAAATACTGTATTTATCTGCTGTTGCCCAACTTTGCATTCTTAATTTGTACATTGTTGCATATTAAATGCTTTCACCTTCATCTTTCTTGCTCCGGTTTTAGGGGTGTTCATCACAAAGGGTGACGTCGGTGTGGGAACTATTGTGGGATCAGCCGTCTTTAACATCCTGGTTATCATCGGCATCTGTGGCATCTTTGCAGGACAGCCCATTGTTTTGAGCTGGTGGCCTCTCTTCCGCGATGCTATTTTCTACATCCTGTCCATAGTGGTGCTCATTCTGGTGAGAAATCACACCAGAAAAACAACACAGCACTAATACCAGGGCCTGTCCCCACAATTAAAAGGATACACATTTAAGTTTAAGTAAGAAAAAAAATTAAAGATTATCTTAATGTTACATTGGTATTTGATTGATAAATCTCCATATAATGTGATTTTTTTGCCTTATTTGTCATTTGAAAAAACATTTGCATGTCCACACTGGAACTTCTTGCTCTGACTTATGGTTTAAATATGGATATATTTCTAATGAACTAATTGGAGTTGTCATTGAAGTTTATATTCATTTTATTTGCAGGTGATCTATGATGAAAAAGTCCTGTGGTAAGACTGGGTTTAAAACGTTTTAGCAGCCTCTGTGGTTTGGATGACAGGGGTATTTATGAACCTGGGCTGGTATTTGTGTGCTTGTTTCAGGTGGGAAACAATCATCCTGATCTCCATGTATGGAATCTATATAATCATCATGAAGTGAGTCTCGTTTCCTCTCACATTTCCAAGTTGTTGGAATAAAGCCCACCACATGATCTATACCTACTAAATACCTATCTTCATGCTTTGTATAGGTTTAACAGATCTCTGTCCTGCCTGGTTGAGCGACACTGCAGCAGGGTGGGTCAGCCATGTTTGGCCGGTCTGCGACGGACGACTGCAGTCGGAAATGCCGGAGAATGCGACAATGATATGGTGCCGCTGAAACCAGGTGCAGGAGCTCATCTTCGTACATGGGCATGTATACATGCCAAAGATGAAAAAGTTCACTCAGCCTCTGAGTGGCATCAGCAGACCTGGTGACACAGTTTAAGCTGTCAGTCAAAGAATTCTGTGTTCCCCTGTGGATTTCCAGCAGGCTGAAATAGAACTGAACTGCTTTGATGAACAAAAGTTATTCTCTTCCCTAATACTCTGTCTTTTTTGTCCCCCCCACTCTGTCTTCTTTTATCACCTGCTGACATTTTTTTCACTTTTCCTCCCTCTGCCAACAGACTCATGTGTGGTGGCTGGTCAGGATTCAGGTGTGGGGATGGTGGATGAGCTACTGAACCCGCAACCCCACCAACTCACCCTCTCAGAGGCAAGCCTCTGCCTTCTCAGCACCCCGCATCCCCCCATTCCACCCCCGCCCCGCCCCCCTTCACCCGCCTGCACATGGCAGGACGCATGGTCATCAGCGAGGTACATTGCACGTGCTCGCCCCCATTACATAACATCAAGCTACCCTGGCTATTTCGGCTGGCTTGGTGGGTATTTTAATGCAGATTTGCAGCTTTCACACACTGACGTTAAATACAGTTCACTGGTTTATTTTTGTTTCTTCATCTTATATTTGTGAAACATAGAGCAGGTTAGGGATAAGTACACAGCATCAGCAGACATCCAAAGCTGTGGGCCTGGAATCAGAAGAGACTAAATTGGTGCATCTGCAGCAAATATACTGACACGTGGGGAGATGCGTACTGGCATATCAAACAACATCCTGTTTGCCATTGTTACACAGATGCCATCTAATAAGCTCACAAAGAAATCACACCGACACAGAGTGATGCCTAATGCATAATATTAGCCGAGACACAAAAGCAGACAAGACCTCAATCTCCAAATCTGCTTCCTCACTCGCTCAGCTTTTCTGCATGTGCTTGCCATTTCCAGCATCAAATTAAAGTGCACCTGCCAAAGCTATGCCTGCTCTCTCCATGCCCCATGAATCAAAGCTTTCCAGATCCCCTCTGGTGAAACTGAGGACCTTGCCTAGCTGCATAATCACTCTTCCTGCCAGTTCAAAAAATCTTAACTACATTCATTTCCATAACCCTGCTGCAGTATTTTGGATGTGGTTTTTTTTCTCCTGTATATATTTGTTTCTTTTCTTGAATTTCTCCTGACTTCCCTCCCCACCCACAGAGACAAAGGCTGATCCGGGCTCGGGTGGGCCCAGAGGAGGGGGCAGCTTCAGGGGAGGAAGGTTCGGGTGCTAGTGGACCTTGGGGAAGGGAGAACGGGACGGTGGCTGAGGGAGAGAGACAGCCACCAGAGGGGGAGATGGAGAGGAGTAAAGAGACAGTGGGGGAGACGTGTGGGGGAGGACAACCTAAGGACGAAGAGGAGGAGGAGGACGAGCAAGAGGATCAAGATGAAGAAAATGCTCCTTTTAAACCGTTCATCCTGCCAGGTACGAGCTGGCCTCAAAAAGCCTGGCTGAGATTTTATTTGAATACTTTATTACACATGATTATTGTAACACTCAGATAAACGAATAAAAACTCCCATTTTAAATATGTTTACCTGCCTAACATTAGATTGAGTTTCAGGTATTGATCTGTTCATTACAAATTCTCTTTCCTTTTTCCTTTTTAAGAAAAATGTTCTGAAGCATGTCTCATTGAAGCTTTTTGGATCTTTTTCTATAGCAACAAATAGATATAATCATAATGTTAATATTACACGTTTATAACTCAGTGAAAGGTAGAAAACGATTAAACCTGTAGCCTGAATCATGTGTTTGACCAAAGGATGCCATCTGTTGCCCTCTACAGCCAATTGGATCCTTCTCTCCACAGAAAATGCAACCAGTGTTTGGAGCTCAAAGCTCAGTCTTCTATAAAGCTTGTCTTTGTCTTTGGGATCAACCAGAACTTCTTCCTGCTTTCATAAATGATAGCGATTCACAGGGTTTTTCTAGCTGATGGAGTTAATTAAAAGGAGATGACACGAGGAGTCACGGACACATCCAGGCTGTGCCAGTGAATAATTTAGAAGTTCAGATAAATCTGTAATGATGCCTGTGGGCAAACTGGTGTGTGTTTGTGTACGTGTGTGTTTGTATGTGCATTTATGAGTGTTTCCATGCTGTTCTCAGATGGCTGGTGTGTGCGACTGAAGTGGCTGCTTTCCTGGCCTGTGAGCCTCCTCCTTTACTGCACCATCCCCGACTGTAACCTGCCACGGTGGGAACGCTGGTACCTGCTCACCTTCCTGTCCTCCACACTCTGGATAGCCTTCTTCTCCTACCTCATGGTCTGGATGGTATGAGGCAGCCCACATTCACACACACACACACACACATTACAGAAAACACACACGTAACCATTTTTCCTCTGTTAAGGTGACAATAATCAGCTACACACTCGGAATCCCAGATGTGATCATGGGCATCACTTTTCTGGCTGCTGGCACGAGCGTCCCTGACTGTATGGCCAGTCTCATTGTCGCCCGACAAGGTTTGTGTGCGTGTGTGTGTGTGTGTGTGTGTGTGTGTGTGTGTGTGTGTGTGTGTGTGTGTGTGTGTGTGTGTGTGTGTGTGTGTGTGTGCGTGTGCTTAGTCCATGCACATACTTAGACTGCTGACTAAAAGCATTAAGTAAATTTGTTTACACAATTGTTACAGTATGAAGTCAGAATTTTTGATGAGTGAAGGTTCTTTTTTGAGCTTGGAAATACTGGATTGAAAGAACAACACGTCAGTGACAATGAGCTTTGTGTTGCCAGTTGTCTCCCAGAACGTGGACCTTGAGTTCTTACAATAATTTCAGGCTAATCTGGGTTACGTTTACATAAAATATCCATCTGTCATTTAATGCAAGTAACCAGACCTGCAAAATCAGAAATATCAAAGCATTTTTATAAAACAATAAAATACAAATTAGTTTGAACTGAAGGAAAATGAAGATGTGAACATATGTTCTTATTATGCCGCAGGGATGGGTGACATGGCTGTGTCCAACTCCATCGGCAGTAATATCTTTGATGTGCTGCTGGGTCTGGGCTTTCCTTGGGCGCTGAGGACTCTCATAGTCAGCTATGGATCAGTGGTAACACCAGCTGTTCTCGCTTCCTTATATGATATTCAAGTTTGGTGATGTAACTATGTCTCGGAGACTCTAGCAAAACTTTATACCAGCAACTAATTTGTAATTAAGATACACTCCAAAGCTGCTATAACCGGATATTTTAAAAGTCATCAGTCATAAATGGTCACAGTACTGCTGCCATGTTTTTGAAAACAAACACATTTGTAACTGTAACCCTAAAACAGAACATTTTTCCCAAAAACAGACTCTTTGTCAGGGTTAAAACTCTTTATTGCAGGAGACTCGAAAATACAAAAACTCTACCAAGGCTAAACTAAAGGCAAATCACCACACTGGGCAGACGGGGGAAAACAAAACACTAAACTGGGCAAACACACAGCTCAGGTGGAATAACACAGAAAACAACACAACAAAGAACAGAGAAAAACTGATAGCTTTAATACACACAAGGAAATCAGGGCGAGTGGACACAACAGGGAGCAACAGGTGAATCGAACTAAACTAAACACAAAGCACAGGGAACACGAGATCGTCAAAATAAAGCAGGAAGTGACCAACCATAACGTACAAGCAGACTTAACACCAGGAATGACGGACACAAGAGACACCACAACGCAAGGAAGGGAGAGTGAAGGAAAACTAACTCTAAGGCTGAGGGAACCTAAACACCACACACACACACACAAGGAAATGATGGGAAGGAAACTAAACACAGAAGGATCACAACAAAGGGAAACCCGAATAACATACAAATAACTAACACAAATACAACAAAACAGAACATCACTCAAGCCCAGGAGCACGAGCATGGCCAAAAAAATGTGACCATAAATAAGCAATAATTATTCTAAGTTGTGGAATTTATGACGTGTACGTGTTTTAAAACAGCGTGTTAACGCTTTATTGTCTGTGTTCTGCCAGGTGACGATAAACAGCAAAGGCCTGGTATACTCAGTGATACTGCTTCTGGCCTCGGTCACGCTCACTGTGAGTTGATTACCGCCTGGTGTTAAAAAAACCCAGATCACATACTGAGATTGTGTCACAGTAAACAAACAGCTCACCTGTCTGTTTTTCCTCCCCTGTTCATTCCCATCAAAGCCGGAGAGCCTTTTCGGGCCACGTTTTATGATTACACTTACATCTTTGCAACAAAACATGAAGCACTTATTCGATTTTTCCTCGTGTGCCTCTTTCCCTCCATCACTCCTCAGGTCCTGTGTGTCCATCTGAACCGCTGGAAGTTGGACCGCAGGCTGGGACTGTGTCTCCTGCTGCTCTACGCCATCTTCCTGCTCTGCTCTGTCGGCTTCGAACGGCTGTAGAAGACACATCCCCCTACACACGAATGACCAGTTCTCCTCCCCTGCTGCCATTATTAATGAAAAACGTACGGAGAGATGATTTTTGATTTCATCTCACAGTGGCTTCCCACAATATAGTTAATTTTTTAGGACCCTGTTTATTCTATTTCGTTTTAGTGTAAAGCACTTTGGTTTTAAATGTGCTGTTTAAATAAAATTTAATTACTTACTATGACACCGGCTGCCTACAAGCGACATTGTTTACCTTTGATAAATGAGTATTTTACAGAATTTTGTACTGTAGCACTTCCAGCCCAGATTTTGTGAAATCAAAGCCACTGGTAATGCACTGTCTCACTGCAAATTTATAAAATATCAAATTTGTATTCTGAAACCAAGAATATTGTATAAGAACCCCAAAGTGTGTTAGTTTACCTATAATTACTGCCACAACTAACCTCAATGAGCAGATGAATTATACATCTAAGCGTATATGGTTGCTTCTCAGTTTGTGCACTTATTTCATGTAAAGATTGATGTTTTCGTCAAACCTTTGTGTCCGTAGCTGTAAAAATGGCATAGCATGGCTAATCACGCTCCAGATATTTGCACTAAGCCACCGTTGTCTTGGCCTTGTATATGATGTAGCGCCCCCCCCCCCCCACCCCCACCCCTTTGCTAAAAGTCTTTCAGCACAAAGGTTGTTGTTTTTTTGCTCTGAAATAAAGGTGACTATATTCTGCAAGGTGTTTATGAATGTCCTTCTGGAGAGAGTCCTGAAGTGTATGTTTTTGAGTTATGAGTGCAATAAAAAAGCTCTGTGTCGTTGGTCTTCTGCAGCTGGAAATTCATAATCAGTTTTAATATTTAATGTCTCTGTGAAGGTTTCTTTAATTGCAGTTAAAAAAAAAGTAAAATAATTAGAACATTTTGGAAGAGTTAAAGCAAAGAGGGCTAAATTTAAACTTCTCTCAAAGTTGATGAAACATTAAAAATTACAGTTATACCATTGACATATCGCATATACCACTTTTGTTTTATAAATCATTAACAATAGTAAAATAATTAAAGTTGAATGTAGTGAATAACACCAGCAGATTCCTGCTTGTTTATTCTTCCTAATACTTTTAGCCACTTAGGTGGCAGGTGAGGTGTTTGGTACCTCACTTGGACACCTTCCAAATGAGCCACATGACCTAGCCCTCTAGTGTACCCACTAGACAAGAGGGCTGTGTAGTGGGTGGAACATCCCCCTTTGACCCTGGTCCACAGTCATGGTCAAAGGTGGAGGCTGAAAGTGTTTTTTTAGTTCTTGGGACATGGAAACTAATTTGAGAAGAAATGCATGTTAACTGTTGTTACCGTGACATAATGTTAAGTTCTGGGGACATTACTGTGACACTCAGAATAACCCAGATTAAAAGCACAGAGAAGTTCAGCCCCACTCTGAAGCTCAGAGGATTTACCCTGCTGCACTTCAGCACCATGGAAAGCTCCACAGCCTTCAGCTGGCTGAAGGAACCTCACAGCTGCTGTTTTCCCACGCTGTTAAGTTCAACTCACTCAAAATTAAACATCACTGGCCAGTCATCTATCTGCTCGCGTTCCTTGAGCCAGTCAGCCCGTAACATTTTTCAAATCATTGAGTCCCAAACCAATAGTGTGCTTTGTATAGTGAGATCTGACAAAATTCACTTTATTTTAGAAATTTGGAAGCATGTGGACCAACATATGTATTTTGTTTTTCTTTTGGGGCCTCAGAAAAAAAAATCTTGATAGGTATCCTCGTAATGTAGCTGGGAAAAAAATGAGATACCATTTGTGCAATCAGC
>VOQJ01014598.1:0-13980 GCA_015052665.1 Apistogramma diplotaenia | reverse complement strand
AAAGTTTGTCCTTTTTCCAACATGTCCTCCAACCGAAACGTAAGCATCCGTCGTTTCTGCAGGTCCCCGAAATACGACCTATATTTACGTTTCCAAACGACCGCGCCCACCTCAGGCATCGCGTGTCGTACGGACCTGTCCGTGGGTAATGTTGCCGTGGCTCGGAGTATAGAATAGTAATCTATCAGTGTGAACGTTCATGGTTCGCCTCCAGCCTGTCATGGTATCAAATGACAATATAATTACTTCTGTACATGAATAACAAATGGTTGAGGTTAGGGTAGTGTGAGGAATGTGACGACATCGATAATTTTGTCGTTTTCTGTGGTCTGCCGGCGAAAACCGAACACGTTACTTAAACGCACTTTTGTCCGCGACCGCTAGGTGTCGCCTTTTCCCCTTCCAAAACGTAAATATTGGTCGTAATCCGTGACTGCAGAAACGACCAATGCCTACGTTTTCACTTTGAGGACAGGCTGTTCGATGTGTTCAACTTTGGGATCAAATTCTCTGTACTTCCATCAGTATTCTCAAATGTAAAGAGGCTGCTTTAAACCTTCACACTGAACCTAAATGTATTGTTTGTGCTGCTGAAAACCAGGAAAATAATAAAAAAAAACAAAAACAAAAAAAACCCCATATATAAATACTTCAGTATACTCCAGATTTATATTTACTGTCACAGCCACTGCACTCACAAGATTTAGATGCGTATATAGCCAAGTAATGTTTAGTTTTTATATTTTTATACCTTTAGTGTATTTTATTTTGATTTGGTTTGATTCATTTAAATGAAACGGTTGAAACTGTACAGAAATTTCCCTCTGGGATCAATAAAGTATTTCTGAATCTGATTCTGATTCTGACTAAACTGTAAGCACGGCATGTAATTCACACTCCTTACAGGTGATGGTGGTAACCTACCATATTGTGGATTATCAACTGCCATTAAACTCATAAAGAAGAAGAGGAATCAGAACGGCACTTTGCGACATTTTATGGCATGCAGCACTGCATGATTCAAATAAGACGCTGAAAATGTAGTGGTGCTTTGGTTTAATTGTAGATTCAATAGGAGTAAGAGTCCCGAGAAATGTGCGACCCACTGGCAAAAAGCCTCATGACAATTTGGCCCAAAGAAAAATGCAGTTGAATACCCCTGCTTTAGGGTTTTGTGTTTATCTTGCTATGTCATTTAGAAACTTCAGGAACTGAAAAGGCCCTCTGTAAAACTTTGAGGTGCAGGGAATTAGTGTTATATTTTATCCATAGTTGATGTAGCCATAATCAGTTTAGACCATCCTCCCAGGTTGTATGCAATTTATTAGGCAAGTATGTTAAGATCAATCCAAAAAAAAAGAAGAAGAAGAAGAAAGAAATGCATAGTGTGTTCTCTCTGAATGGACACCATATTTGTAATAATAATACTAATAATACATTTTATTTGTAAGCGCCTTTCATGACGCCCAAGGACACTTTACAGGTGTTAAAACAAGACAAACCACAATAGGAAACAAACAGAAACTAAGGGACCATAGCGAAAATGCAATCTTGAACACGTAAGCTTTGAGCCATGATTTGAAAACGTGAAGCAAGTCGATATTGTGAATGTTAGGTGGGAGAGAGGTCCACAGCTGGGGAGCAGAATGGGAAAAAGCTCTGTTCCCCATGGTATTGAGGCGGGCAGAGGGAATAGTAAGACGGATAGAGGTGCTGGAGGAGGAGGTGATGTGAAGAAGTTCAGCCAGATAAGGAGGGGCTAGGGTGTGGATGGCCTTGAATGCATACAGAGGATTTTGAGATTTATTCTGAATTTAACTGGGAGCCAGGGGAGTTGCTGTAGGACTGGGGCGATGTGGTGAAATGAGGGGGTTTTAGTGATAATGCGAGCAACTGAGTTTTGAACCATTTGAAGCTTATGAAGGGATTTGTGAAGGAGGCCAAATAAAAGAGATTTGCAGTAATCAATACACGAGGTAACAATAGAAGTGGAGGATGTTGGTTTGTTGAGGATGACACCCAGACTCTTAACCTGAAGGGAGGGAGAAACTAAGGAGTTGTCGATTGTGAGGGAGAAACTTGGATAAGGTGGACTTTGTTCAAACAAGAAGGAACTCAGTTTTGACGTTGTTTAACCCAAGGAAGTTTGAGGTGAACCAGGATTTAATTTCAGATAGGCAGATAGTGAGGGTGGGAGGAAAGAATTAGGTTTGGTGGATAAGTAGAGCTGGGTGTCATCCACAAAGCAATGGAAACAGATGCTGGAGAGTAGTCCGTTTGTTTGTGGGTGGTTGAGAAGTTTTTCCCAGCATTCAGAGTACATGTACCACACACTAGTAGTGGAACAAATCAGAGCTGGCCCAGGGCGGGGCAAATAACTGGGCCTGTTAGCTTAGTCTGTAAAAATGCTCCACTTAGTTTACAATCTGTTGCCAAGTGACCGATGATGACGTTGGTGGACAGTTGGTGACGAGTTTTACCCAAAATACAAAATACACTTGGAGGAAATATCAGCGATCCACTTGAAAATTTGCATGTCATAAAGTTAAATAACCAGTCATGCAGAACAACATTTTATTTAATATTTTACACCTACTACATCACTAAAGCCAGTCATGGCTCTCAGTTGCTAGATTCACATTTGAGCTTGCTCTAAGTAGAATAGCCTGCATTTATGTGGCACTTCCTGGTTTTGAACTAAGGTAACTGACAAGGACTTGGTTCAGCCAGAGAAACAGACTCATTTTCCTTCTGTCTTTGTGTATCTGTTTCATACTCCCTTTCTCAAATGTGCTGATTTCAGGTCATCTGCTTTCTTTTACCTTTTCTGCACTTCCACTCCTCTGCTCTACTCCTCCACTCCATTTCTTCCCTCATCTCCATCACTTTGCTCTTGAAGTACTTGAACGCTGCCTCTAATGGCTTCATGTCAGATGTGATCTCTCTCTCTCTGTCTCTCTGGGTCAAACAGCCTTTTGCTCAAAGCTCTATGCTGCACTGCAATGATTTGAAACAACCACTGGCTCCATCAAATACACTCAGGATGCCTACTGTACTAATCAAAAAGAGACAGATGGGCCTCTTAATGTTATATATACCCTGCTTTCTGGCCTGCACATAGATGGACAGAGCATCCATAAACTATGTTCGCTGTGCAAGTTTATGTGGCACTACTTTATAGGGGCAATCTCAGTTTACATAATGTTTTAGTGACAAACATGATGTGTGAAGCCTTCACCCCCCCCACACACACACACATGCCCGTGTGCTCTGTTTCACAAAGTTCCCAAAGACGATTTTTATAGCAAGTCACAGGGGAGGATGAGGTACTGACAACAATCTAAAGCACTCTCTAAACTGCCTTTGCCATAGCTGACTGTGTTTGTGTTGGTCTTCGCAGGGGAAGGCGTATGCATTTGATCGGGTGTTCCCAACTAACAGCACACAGGAGCAGGTCTACAACACCTGTGCCAAGCAGATAGTCAAAGGTGAGTCATATATATGGTCTCCTTTTTATTCCCCTCCAAGATCTATGAGTGACACAAAAGCTGGGGGAGAAAAGGGCAGTACACCTTGAATTACCATAATCGTGATATCCATATTGCTGGTGTCAGTTCACACTTACAATTCTCAGGTGGATACATTAGCACCTCCCTTACAAGGAGCAAGAAAAACAATTTCCATGACAAGATGTAGTTACATGACTTGCAGGTAGGAGCATCAAAATGCACAGATTAATGACATGCATGCTTATTGGCACAGCAGGACTGGCATATCCAAGGGGCATGTAGATCAAACAGAGCCATTTACCTTCAACTCTTGAATCTTTTTTTTTCTTCCCACTCTCTCTGTCTGCATCTCTTTATGTCTGCCTGCCTCTTTTTTCCCCTGTTAGGGGCTCATTTTTCTCCCACCTTCAAAGTGAGCGTGGAACTCCATTGAACTAGTTCTAGATGGGGCATGAAAATGATTGATTTGGTGGGCAAGATTACTTGTAGAGAGTGAGATTACCATGCAGGCTGAGGAAAAAAGAAATAAAAAGGCAGGATCACTTGAAGTGCAAGGTTGAAAAAATTCAAGGTAGGCAGTTAGCATAAGGAAGGACTGCGATAAGAAGTGAGATTTGAAATGAGTTGGGGGAAAAGGTAAGAAAGGGGGCAAGCTTGGCGACAACAAAGAGGTTTGGAGACTATATCCATATTTACACTTTATCATTTATATGATCTCAATCTCTTTTTATTTTTTTGCCCTTTTCAATGTCTTTCTCTCAGACACGTGCTGCCTCTTGTGGAGGTCTGTGCTGTTTAGCAATCTCATCTCCCAGTGCCTTCATGTCCTTTCAGTAGCACATTCTTTACTGTTTGCTCTTTTTTATGCCACATTTTCACACTTCTGGGCTGGTCTCACTATGATCAACGTGGAAGCAAAGGAAGACATGTTGCTGAGTTGAGAGCTGTACAAGTAGAGGTAGCAACACATGAAAACAGGAGAGGGAAAAGGGTTCTACATGGTTTCAGCTGAGAGCCTTTGTGATAAGCCTGTGGTCAGCTGACCAGTGACAGCTGGACCTTCAGGGTGATGTGTTTTTCTTTATCCATGTTTGACTTTTACCACTGAGGTTTATTGGACTCTGTCAGCACTATAACATCCCAGAGTGTGTTTCTTTATAACCTCGGCTGGAGTGGAGGTTCTCCTTTTATCCTTTCTACAAAGATAAAATAAAATAAAAACAAAATAGCATGGAACAGAATGAAAAAAAAGAGAAATGTTTGTATTTATGCTGTACTTCACTGGTGATGTTAATGGTGCAGGTAGTTGCTGTTTATTGTGTGCAGCCACAGAGGTCATTTGGCACCTAACCAAGCTTAAATACCACATACTTCACAGAGCCATCAGGCTTATGAAATTCAGATTGATCTGCCTTTGGAACAAAGGTCAAAGATATGTCTTTCTCTGGATATTTCCACTTTTTTTTGTGTGCCGTTTAATTTCTTTTGTAAGCCATGAGTGTGATAAAAACATATCCACAATTATAGAAATATTTTTTTATTCACTGCCATAAACCTTGTGTGCACATTTAACAGATGTGGTTGAAACAGCCCAACATGCACAGCACCTACAAGGCTTACAGAGTTTGTGCTTGGTGAATGCTGGAGGGCATACAGGCTCTTTTAGGCAACTCTGCTACGGGGTTGAATTCAAATCAATCTGGCTTTTTCATGGGTGAAACAACAGAGTACTGTAGCTATAATTGTTGTTGTTTGTATGTTTAATACAATCACATGCTCAGAACCTCCTTAACTTACACCTTGATTTGCACAGAGTTGGCAATAACTAATATAATGTGTTATGGAAGAGTTGTTTACATTTTGGCAAATAAAATCTCCTGAGCCTGCACACATGAATTACTTATACACATGTTGTACCTCATTATTTGAAATCAAAGTACTAATATTTATAATAAACTTCATAGTCATATGATGGCATAAGGGTATATGTTCAGGTTTTGGTTTCCACACATGTGACTTAGGAGAGAAATTTATATTTATTCAGATTTTTGCAGCTGCTTTGCTGTAATTCCGACACTTTTCCTGTCATTCTTTATTTTCACGTTGTTTAGCCCTTTCCTTTTTTTCTTTGCTTCCATCTCTAAAAGGCTTTTATTTCTTCTTCCTCATTTTAGATGTACTGGGAGGATATAACGGGACTATCTTTGCCTATGGGCAGACTTCCTCAGGAAAGACGCACACCATGGAGGTATAGTACTGCTAAAAAATTCAAGAGGTACCTTTTGCTGTGGCACGTGCAAGCACAAAGATACACGCACATTTTGCTCCTTTATTTTTTATAGGGTATCTCCTCCTCTGCCCATCCTGACTTTACATCTGCCTCCGTCATGGCCATCATTCTCTCTCTTTTTTTTCTCTTCCTTAGCCTTGTGTGGAAACTAACCAGCTTTACAACTCTCTGTGGGAAACAACTCTGTTCCCTTTCAAGTCAAAGGCCTCTCTGCTTTCATTTCTTTTACTATTCTGTCGACTTAATTCATCCCAGGGTCTGCATTTATCCTGCTCTTCACTTACATGTCCCTGTCTCATTTCATTCCTCCTTTAGGGGAACCTTCATGATCCCCAGGGAATGGGAATAATTCCACGGATTGCTGAGGACATTTTTGAACATATATTTGCCATGGATGAGAACCTTGAATTCCACATAAAGGTCAGTTTGGATTCTGAAATTTCTCTGCTCAAGTGTTCATTTTTACATTTTCTTTCCCACATTTGCTACAATAAATTCAGTGGGAATCCAACTTGAACCTCACATGGATGGATTGAGTGGAATCAGCCGAGCATGAGTAAATCTTCGTAAATAAACCATGATCATCCTACAGCATTTTCCCTTTTACACCACAGTCTTATAATAGAGGATAATACCTCATCAGACCCACAGCAGGACAGATTATTGCGGCGTTATTTTGTATTTGTACAATGAGCACCTATCATCCTTATTTATCTGCATTTAATTCTCTCTCTGTGATCCTGGAAAAAAATGTCTGCTGTGATTTTTTTTGTTTTGTTTTGTACTGCAGGTCTCCTACTTTGAGATCTACATGGATAAAATTCGGGACCTACTGGATGGTAAAAAACAGAGAGAATGCAGCTCACATTTCTTAATACTGTGCAGTTGTCTGTGTAACAACACAAATTTAAAGCTGTCTAGGCACACCTAGATGAATCATGTTTAAACAGTGACATTTTAATACCTTATTAATGGGAGTTTTGGGGGCCTATGCACACTGACAGGCATAATATCTTCACTGATGAGCCACAACATTAAATGTACTTGCCTCTTTGTGATGGCTATGTGACCTCTGAGGTTGTCCTGTGGAGTCTGCCATTGGGATACTAGCAGCAGAACCTTCGGGTACTCCAGGATGGTCGATCTCAATGTTTTGGAATTATTCCAGTGCAGCTGCTTGATCGGATTGTGATTTGGGGAGCTTGGGAGCCTGGTCAATACATTGGGCTCTTTCTTATCTTGCTTTGGCCATTTCTGAACAGTTCTTGTTGTGTGTCATTGCCTTGAAAAGTTGGTGGGGAACAACATTTAGCTGTAACATGTCCGGGGGTTTTAATGTTGTGGCCAATCATTGTATATTTACAAATTTAAGAAAAGATTACTTTATAACTCCCCCAAATCATCCTGGATCAGGCAAATGCGTAAAAAAATAAAAATAAAAAACACACATGTATATATTAAAACAGCATAAAATTGCTGCAAATACCAGCAACTGAAAGTTTCTGGAGAACATGCAAATGCAGATGGAGTCTCACACAAACACATGTTTGCCATTTGAAGTCACATTTTTAGAAATATAAATTATGAAGCAATCAAGAACAAAAGAAACATGCTTTTTAAAGTGTTCTGCTCCAGTGAAAAGGAAAAAAATGCTTTCAAATTAAACGGATCTATGCAGTTAAATTGAAAAAGTAAGAAAGCTCAGTGCCTTCACCTTTATCCTTTTTTGCTGGATGCACCCAGAGTCAACACAACATTGCTGCTCTATAGTCTTATCTCAGATATATAGCTCATGTAAAATGATGGAGAGGCCAGGATAGAGGGTTGTACACAGCATCCGTGTGATTACATCTTTAATGGAGCCAGAGAAAGTGGTGAAATCCCCCATCTGTATGCAGGGGGGTTCACAGTGCCTGTGGAACATTTAGGCCCTGAACAAAAAGAGTCAACAACAAGCCAGATGAATGGAGGCAGGAGAATAACACCCTATGGGTGGGTGGGGGGTGACTGCAGGATGAAACCACACACGCACACACTAGTCTCGAGGGAGAAAACAGCCTCCACAATCTGGTGAAATGTAATTACTGACATGATAGGACTTTCAAATGTGCAGTGACTAATGCAGGAATTTGGACCAGTAAGTGCCTTTGCCGAAAAAATTTTATTTTGTTCATTGACATTATCAGAGGTGTATGTTTAACCTCTCACTTTGACTTTATTGAAAAAATGCAGTTCTTTTGAAAATAAAATATTCAGAGCTAGACCCTCCAGTATTTTTTCACACCGCACTCAGTGGAGGCTGACTCACAAATATGAAGGGAACACAGTCAGGTCTCATTATAGTTGTGCTCAGAGGAAGATCACTTCCATGCAGATGCTCACTTGTGCAAACACACACGCGGGCAAACACTTACGCACACAAATACACACAAACACACACATACACATATATTCAATGCTCTAGGTTACAAAAATGACCCTTTTTTTCTCCTCTAACAGTGACAAAGACCAATTTGTCAGTGCATGAAGACAAATATAGAGTTCCTTATGTGAAGGTGAGTCACCTGCAGACATGATTCAATTTGCATTTCTCACTGCTATAAAGATGCTGTTTTGGTTGTTTACAAGTATAAGAATAAATCAACGCTCCGGAAAATCTGAGAAGACTGGCATGCCTGAGTATTACTTTTACTTACTTTTCTCAGTACTGGCTTTGTCACATGATAAGAAAATACGCTTATCAGCGCACCCAAGAGTCTCTAATATATCATTATATCCCATTAAACTGTGTTAGGGGAAATCACTGTGGGAATTTATGGCACGATTAGCAGTTTCCTGGAGTTTCCTTTGGCTGATCTGGCTCAAAACCAGAAAACAGTCAACATAGAAGCCCTCAATAAAATGCCGTGATGCCCCCCAAAACATTCTCAGTAGATCAATACTTGGTCTTCCGGCTGCTTTCAGTCGTATAGATGTGACTGATAGTGATGTCAGCCTCCTCATCTAGGCTAGCTTACTGCTGATGATATTACAAACTTTGTAATGTCTCTGTGTTCATCTAGATCTGTTGTGTGTGCATTTAAAGGGTGTGATCTGGGAAGCATTTATTTGCAGCTTCAATAAATCTGTTTATGCATGTATTTTTCATTTTCTTTGCAGCCCTTTTAAATACATGCATTTGTTTCAGGGCTGCACTGAACGCTTTGTCACAAGTCCTGAGGAGGTGATGGATGTGATAGATGAGGGGAAGGCCAACCGTCACGTTGCTGTCACCAGTGAGTCACACTGTTGATCTTCCTGATGTTCTGAGACTCACTCTGTCAGACAATAAATGTCACCCCAACCCCACACCCCCCTCCACCCACCCTCAAAGTTTGTCTGTTAACCCCTATTAATGTGCAGTGAGGAGAAATGCATGGCGAAGTGTGAAGGGAAGACTTGAACTTTACTGTGTCAACAGGAAGTACTGAATTGAATGAACTGTTGTATAAAGAGTTCACTGCACTCTCCTCTCCTTCCCAATTTTGTTATTTAGATATGAATGAGCATAGTTCCCGCAGTCACAGCATCTTCCTGATTAACATTAAACAAGAAAATGTGGAGACAGAGCAGAAGCTGAGTGGGAAGCTATATCTGGTTGACCTTGCTGGCAGTGAGAAGGTAGGTAGAATGGGGATTTTGCTTTCAAAAACATTAAAAGAAGGGCTTTTCAGAGCTGTAAACACCTGACATTTGCTGGTGACAGATGGTTTTAAAAATGAGCTTTGAAATTTTGTTTTCAGGCTTCAAAGAAGCAGATAAACAATGCATTAAAGCATTTTTGTATTGAATTCCACTCTATAAAAAATTTAGAGATTGAGGACTTAATCTGAGGGGTTGTTTCAATCTGTTGCTGATGCATTATCAGGGCTACCATTTATTCTCAAAAGTAATAAACTCTAAATAGAGCTTTCAGCCAATACAAAAATTGGATTAGCGGGAACCAAAGAACAACAACACTTTTAAAGGTCTCTTTGGTAAAATCTACATCAGACCCACACCCACACAAGCACACACCATCTATAAAGCAATCTATCACCAGGACAGAGGTCAAACACTGGAAAGCAGATAGAAAATACATTAGAAGCACTGCTGAATGCTGCCCTTGGCTCCTGGGTGCAATATTGTGTTGGATAGTATTGGTGGAAAATCTAGAGCATTAGATGGCAGTATAGTCTGAATGGATGTTGACGTCTGTGGTTTTTAGCTGATAAGTGCTGATGATGCATCTGTAAGTTGTCTTGGTCTTCCCCGAGGGGAATCAGCAAACAGATCTGCTCCTGCAGCTTCTTAGGTTTATGTAAAAAAACAAAACAAAAAAAACCATTATTGATGGGAATGAATGAGATCCTGGGGCAAGGTCCACTGAAGGCTTTGATAGGACAACTTGCTCTCCTCTATAATTAAGCTCCTCATTATTTTGCTGTAAATAATTGTATCCCATGACGATTATGACAGAATAACGTGTGCCTTTGCTTTCAAAGTGAGATCTCTTGTAGACACCTTCTGGGACTATTGACTATTATTTAAACATGCAAAAATGCTTCATTCTGATGTTGTTGAAGCCCTTTACAGTTTTCTTACAAGACAGATTTATTTACATTTACTTTGAGGTAAACTGTGGTAATTTCTCTGTGCTTTTCTTTAACAAAATAGGCACATTTCAATAAATTTACTCATGCATGTTTTTTTTTAAGGCTGCCCATTTCACGGATTGTTTTTTGCATTGTTTATGGCAACAATTCACTGAAATTGCACTGACTGAACACTGTCTATTCACTGCTAAATTACATCACAGTGTTATTATCTGGTTATCTGGACAGTTTATTTCAACCTACAAATATTATTATCACCTGGAATATAAACACCATTTCCCTACTGATTATGGAGTTTATGAACTAATTCCTATCTGCGGGTGTATCTGTGTCAGGTCAGTAAGACAGGTGCCGAGGGAGCGGTACTGGATGAGGCCAAGAACATCAACAAGTCTCTGTCAGCCCTGGGGAACGTCATTTCAGCTTTGGCTGAAGGAACGGTACGGTGGAGAAATTGTTCAGTAGCTTATTGTTGTTCAATCATTCTTTTCCCAAAAGTAAGTTCAAGCTCCTGTGAATCAAAGTATTAGATCAGTGCAACCTAAATGTTGTGATTAGTTTAGTACCCAGTGACACCAGCTGTAAACGAAGCACAATAAATCTGCTGGATATCTCTAAAGATAAATTTGAATTTAAAGGAATAGCTTATTTTGGGAAAATAATATAGGCATATATGCTTTCAACAGTTAGATTAGCAGTGTTGTATCCACATTATAAATACTGGCTACATCTGATCAGCTGAGCTTAAGATTAAGACTAGGAACAAGGTGATGTGGCTAACTCAGCTATGTCCAAATGGGTTACTAAGTCAAGCACAAGCTGCAGGGAAACCTATTTGTCAGTATTATGACATTGCTGGGTTCTACATTTAATCAATCATAGCCAAAATATTTTCTAGCCACAACTGTTTAATATTGAAATATTTGCCACTGACGGTAAATGCAACTCATCCCTGTATCCAGGCCACACTGTTTTTTGCAGCTGAGCTGGTTGGATGCTTGCTTGTTAGCAGCTTTCTGTCCCTCCTCATCCATAATTTCAACTGCTGCTACAGCTGGCAATACAGTATATTCAACCCACTCTCTTCAAGCTCCATCAATATAATTAAAACATTCTCCAGCTTGTGTTATTATATAACCCCGAAGGCTTAAAAAAATGCTCAAAAGGCTGAGGGAGTTCCTCATGAACCTAATGGAAAGGTTCACAGACTGTAAAAGCCTAAGAAATCTTTTAGAAATCTGCTACAATTCATTCTTCTCAGCAAGGACACAGTCTTTTTGAAGACATTCCAAGTGTTCAAATGGTTGTGCTGTCAATTATCCAACAGAAGGAGAGAAATCACCTTTTCCTTTGTTCTCTCCTGATGCAACCAACACATAGTTTTTCAAAGAAACGGTAGTGCAGCAATTCAGCTTTTGTTTTTGTCTTTTTTTCTGCCTGTTGCTGTGTTTAATTCCCTTTCTTCCTTTCTCTTTATCTCTTTGTAGAAATCCCATGTGCCGTACCGTGACAGTAAGATGACTCGCATCCTACAGGACTCGCTGGGTGGGAACTGCCGTACCACCATGTTTATCTGTTGCTCTCCCTCCAGCTACAATGATACAGAGACCAAATCCACCTTGATGTTTGGCCAACGGTAATGTTCTTCCATGCCAAATAGCCATGAACCGCGGAGCTGTGAAGCACAGCACACATTTGTGTCTCTCTCAGCTGCAGTCACTGGAATACTTTAGCTGAAATGTGCACACCTGAGATATGCTGTTCACATATTACTGCCTCTAACTTTGCCTTTGACAAAGTTGCTTCAGAAGTAGGATTTTGTGTTGCAGTTTGGATTCTAATGTGCAAAATTTTTTCCCCTCATCTAATAAGCAAGCTGCATTCCTGCACTCAGATTTGGTCTGCTTGCCAGCTTAACTCTCTTATAACTTACTGTCAACTCAAAGAAACCCACAGAATAGAAATATCTCCAAAAAAGCTTCTTTGTGGACATCCAGCCGTTTCCCCCTACCAATGAATTGAGACTGACATGAGAGTGCTGGTTCAAATAAATAATGTATTACAGAGCAAAGGGAGTAAGAGAATTCACAATGGATATTTGAATTTAAAAAATCTGGTCTCTTTTCTCTCTTTGTCAGCAGCAGTAACTGTGCAGTGCCACCAATGATCTATTTTAAAGATTAACACAAGGAGCACTCTAAGAGCGCAACCTCTGCCAAGGCAGCTAAATCTGTGGGCAGCATTTACTTTTAAAAGAATGGCATTGAATTTTGTATATATTCATTTTGTTTTCTTTGTTATTTTTAAAAGTACCTTAAGAAGTTTGTAGTAAGGGCAGAATAGCAGATGTTTACAGTACTTTCATTACACAAACATTATGTAGGAGTAGGTAATGTAAATACCTGGACATGTCTAACTTGAGCTTATTACTAAATATGATATTATACTACAGTATGTTTCTAACTAATCAGGCAGCTCATTTTCATTCTCTATATGATACTTTCTTTAAAGATGTAACACATTTTGGGGTCAACTTGAAAGAAAGGCATACTTAAAATGTAAAAGTGGGATCAGAGGTCAAATGTGACATGATATTTGGATGCAAACCATAATGTCATATTTAGAATCTCCATATTCCTGTATAATTTCCTAAATTTTGTCAATACAAACAAGGGCCTTAAAATATTATCAAATTAACCTGGTATGAATGTATCATTCCCTGTGTTTTGTCAGTACAAACAGTGCCAATGACAATACATCTATATAGCATTATTATCATTTTGACCTTCAGGTCAATTTACTGACCATGAAGGAAAGGTCAGAGATCAAATGTGACATGATATTTTCAGTATTTATATAGTACTTTCTATATAGTGACAATACACACTACAGATGTAAGAATCATAGTTTCAACTCAGCTCAACTCAGCTTTTATTGCCAATTGCAGCTGAATGTATGAGACAGGCAGAGAACTGAAATTATGTTTCCCACGACCTGCGGTGTGCACAGAGCTTGTTCAATATAAAATATGAAATATGGAATATACGTATACTCAAAATGTACACAATAGAATAGAATAGAATAGAATAGAATAGCCTTTATTGTCATTATACAGCTGTACAATGAAATTGGAGGGCCACTCCCATTCGGTGCATAGGCTAAAATACAGAGTAGAATACAGGTTACAAGATATGTACATTAAAATTGTGGTGGTAATATGAGTATATACATATGGGTTGATGTTCAGATATTGCACGTTACAGAAGTGGTGGATATTGTCCGGTGTAGATGATGCTGCAGTTAATGTGTGTAAGAGTTCAGGGTGGTTATTGCTGTGGGAAAGAAACTGTTCTTGAGTCTGTTTGTTCTGGCTTTGATGCACCTGTAGCGCCTGCCAGAGGGCAGCAGGTCAAACGGTCAAAGCCAGGGTGTGAGCTGTCCTTGATGATGTTCTTGGCTCTGCTGAGGCAGCGGGAGGTGTAGATGTCCATCAGGGAGGGGAGAGGGCAGCCAACGATCCTCTGTGCTGTCTTGACTACCCTCTGAA
>VOQJ01014595.1:13615-37635 GCA_015052665.1 Apistogramma diplotaenia | reverse complement strand
CACGCACACACGCGCACACACACGCACACACGCACACGCACACACGCACACACGCACACACACACACGCACACACACACGCACACACACACACACACACACACACACACACACACACACACACACACACACCTACACACACTCACACACATGCACACCAGAGAAGTTATAGTTGTTAAATACCAGATGCCAGTGCAAATATTTTATGAAACTTGTACAGAAGACGCCGCTGGTCTCTTGCTGAAAGTTAGTTTTGGAGGTTTATTGTGCAGTCTTATAACGTCTCACTCAGTCCTCTTTAAAAACATGATAGCTTGATGTGGAAAAGGTTTAACTACAATTGGAAGGTTCCTGTGTAGTAGCAGTGTAACTGGATCCTGTAAATTCAGAGTTTTATTCTCTTTTAAGACTTCGTTTGCTTTTATGTGCCCCGTATGCTGTTTGATTAACTTAACAGGAACATTTCAATATCTCATTCTACATCATAGGAGTCTGTGTCATATGATTAACACAGCTGTTATTAACCGCAAAGCTTCTCGGTGTCTGTGGTTTCTCGACTATGGTTTTTAATAGGACATTTCTGTAGCACGTACGCTGTTTGAAGTGACAGATATCCAGTGACACATGTCTAGTGTTCATCTCACAATTGTTGCACTAAAAGATAAAATTACTGTCGCTTTTCCGGAGCTGAAAATATGATTTCAAATTGAACAATTACTGAAAATGCCCTTCTGGAGTAATTTCATGTTCATGTCTAAGATATATTAAAACATTATACTTGTCCCTGTGTTGCTTTGCTTTGATGTAGGTGTGTTTTTATTGTGGGCATCTTTTAATCTACATTAACAAAGTCACCTCTGATTGATTCTCAGTGGAGCAGCTTCCACTACCGAATGAGATCAGAGTACAGCTTGGCTTTCTAGGTTTGAGACTAATTACTGTAGGGTATACTTGAATTATCATAACTTAAAGAGCAGATATGTGTTATATGGAACAGTAAAAACTACTGGCAGTCATACACACTTGGTGGCATGGTGCAAATGAAAATATACTGTGCAGTACTCTCATAGTCAATGATGTGATGTGCCATGAGTGAAGGATGGCCTGCTGTAAATTGGCACAGGGTTATAGCTGTTAGTGGTTTTAATGGAAGAAGCATTTGATAGGACAGTCTACCTAAAGTCCCTAAAGGGAAAGAAAATGCTGCTACCTGTGCAGCATTTGGACGTAGGTCTTTGCCATTGTTTTTTTGTTTTTTTTGGATGATGACTGTTTTCCAAAGACATGAAGTAATGCCAGGACTCTAAATAGGCTATAGCATAAAAATATGTCATATCAGGCCTGTGGAACCTGGTGCAACACAGATTCTTACATGCTCCTCTAATCACATGACATTTCTTGCCAATGCAGTAATGTACCTCATTATTGTAGTAAGTTCATTCACATTAGAGTTACAATTATGCTGCTATTTGGATTAAAAAGGTTTTACAATTATCTGCATGGGAATATAGAAAGAAAATCAAATGTGCCTTTCTCTTCTGGAGCACATGTACTGCAATCAACTGATTTTGTTGTGCAGGGAGGTGCCAAATATTTGAAGTGCTGGTTTTCAGCTTTTCTTTGTCTTGTTGGCTTTGTGTTCAAACTTAAATAATCAAAAACAGATGTTGTCTTTATGTGCATTCTCATTAAGATGTGGATTTGTGCCAGTGTGTGCGGACTGTAGCCCGGGCTTTATATTGCTAACTGGTAATTATGTGACAGTGCAGTTTAGGCCATGTTATGGAATAACAGGAAAGTAACAAGTAGTGTAACCAATTTATACAAATAATTTTCTTGATTAACGACCCCAAAACATTTCCTGATAGGGTCCAGCCTTGCACTGCAATGATCAGAATAAGCATGTGTATATAATGGATAGATGGATCAAAGAAAATACCAAACCCCCCTGATATTTTCATATATATTTATTTAAAATGCAGAATGTAATTATCACTGCTTGTTTAGAGGCAGCAAAGTGCAAGCATAATTTTGATGTCCACTAACACTTAAAGCGATAGAACAATAACTATTCAGGGCAAATTCACACATCGAGGCGGAAAACAGTGGTGCACAATGTTCAGCAAATTACTCCTTTTTATTCTAAATTATTTTGAATACTATACTATAGTATACCACAATATACAGTAATAAATACAATGTCATATTGCAAATGAAACCTCTCTGGCAACAACTGAAGTAAATTTGCCCTAAATATTAATCTGTCATCAGCTTATGGGTGTAGAAACCCTGTAACTTAAACATGCATGATTACACAGAAACAGCAGTGTGGCAGGAAAAGTGACAATGATTTTCCAATCAAATGATTCAAATAAATAATCACTTTATTATTCAGAACATGACTGTATGAAGTGACAGTTTTTGTTTTATTGACCAGCACAGAACAACACATAATTGTGAATATATACTATTAATATTAGATGAAAGTATGCAGTGCATCATCCATAATGATGGACAACAAATTATAATATTGTAGACAATCATAAAATAGACTAACCAAGGCTTACGAGCTCAATAGGCCTAGACATAGACCTGTACACAATTTATTAGTATTATTATATTTTTAACAAAGCCAAAACCCAGATCAGGCCAAGCCATCAGATTTGGAAGCACTAACCCCCCTCCAGTATTACAGCTGCTGTTGAGACGTCACCGTGTGACATCACTCATTTTCATATTAAACTGTAGCTGAATCATCATAAGACATTCTGAGAAGAACAAAGTGTACATGCTGGACTGACATTAAAGAGTGAGTTTTACTATGAGAATATATATATATATGTTTTCTTTTTAAACATTCAAGGTTCTCTAGCCAACTTAATGATCAAATATACAACCAACAACCACACATTTCCTATAATGTTTTTTTTTAAAAATCTTTATAACATGTGTACTGTGCAAGTTTTTCCTCATTCCTGTTATATTCACATGCTCGCCACTACATTTATATTAGAATGTATCAGTGTGTTAAGGTGCAAAGCAATGCACACCACTGCTGAGGTAAAGTCATTACTTTGGAGACTGAGCTAGAATAGAATTTGTAAAGCTTTACAACTATTTCATACATTATTCTTCTGAAGCTTTTATATACACTCTGAAAAGTGCATGTACTGGGAAGCAGTGACTCTGTTTATTTGTGTCTCTATAAAACAGGACTTCTATCAGTTATGAATGTAAACATATTTTACATATTTCCATGTTACTCCTTAGATACTGTTTCCTACTTTGCTGACTTTGCGTGTGTAGGTCACAGTCTTGTGACAGCCTTTATTAAATTCTATCAATAAAGGTTGGCAGTTACATAAAATATTAAGACTCGATATTCGATATTTCAGTGTTGTGGACACAATAGGAATTTTTCATTTTAAAATTTCCTTCATGTGTTTTGACTTCTACAAAGTGCTAGATTCATTTCTTTTGTATGGATTTGTGAGAATTCTGACCGGGAACTCTACATGCAAATGCACTGCAGTCACCGACATCATCAGGATTGTATCCTCTAGTAATAAATCTCTTTAATTGCATGTAAAACAGAGAATGAACTGAAATCGGTGCCTACCACTGTAACCTCTGTATTCAGGCACTCTAAGCACCAGGCTCAATGGAAAGGTGCCTGTTATGGGGGTGGGCGGTATGACAAACAGCAGAATTATATATAAAAAAAAAAGATGAAAAGAAAATAATGCCATTTTGTTTGTATTAGTATAGAATCTAAACTACATAGCATAGTCTGAAAAGCTATTTGAGTTATTGTGTTATCCACTTCAGTTATTCATTTATGTCACTAACAAGGCAAATAAATACATAAACAAATAATAAACTGCTAACAAAAGGACGTGTAGGGATAAGACGTAGGACAGAGGCAGTTCAAAAACTTACAGATACTGAAAAATATATTGCTATACTTTGAAATATTGTAGTGTAAAGACAATATTAATGGGGCACGCATTTTTTTTTTCTGGTTTCATATCAAAATTTCTGCTCGAGTGCACAGAGGAACTGCACTGTCAAAATTCACCAGACGTTAGGAATGTTTGCGAATGCTTTCCGTCTCAGACACAAGTAGACGTCCAGCTCCGTGTACTGTAAACATAATTTGGTTAGCTCACGGAAAGCTTCTTATATTTATAATAACAAAATCCAGCTGTGCATCTTATGTATGTTAAGACATGGTGTCCATACAGACAGGTAAAAGACTTGGCTTTAAGGCAATGTTTAAAAAAACCACTAGATTCACAGTATGTATGTTTAAAAAAAAAAATCCAACATTGGATTGGGAGACAGTGGAGTTAACAACGATTTACCGCCACATTACAGATATACAGACTGTCTATGATAATTGGCATAGCTTCAGCTTTCTTTGTGTATGAAGCTTTCCCTCCACAACCGCTGTTATATTTATCAATAACTCGTTGCCGGCAGTTATAGGTTTTCTCCCAAAGCATTGGGGCTCAATATAAAACATTACATTTGTACAAACGGTAACAGCAAAAATATTGTCCTGTAATTCTGTTTTTTTTAGTTAAAGTCCTAGATTCAAAATATACCCTCATAAAGTCATAAAGTCATGCCGCCCAGCCCCATAGCCTGCCACATGCTATGCTATGAAAGTGGCATTCTGTGTCATTAAAAAGACCTCTAATGGTATTAACAATGACTTAAAGCTATGAATAAAGTAATATGCATTTACTTGTTAGGTTACTGGATCATCTGAGGAAAATAACACTTGTCATTCAGACATACAGAAATACGCACTCGCACGTCGACACATTCAAAACGTACGTACACATAGACACACAAAGAAACAGATATATGTGCGTTAGACATCCACACACACACTAACATGCAGAAGAGATGGAAGCATAAGGAAGTGGAGTGATTCAAGCAGTGATTACTATAGATCCTCGGGAAGAGATGGATGAGTCTGAAAGACAAGAGAGAGTAACAAATCACTTTTTTTTACTTAAACTTGTAATATGTGGAGGATCATCATCATCATAGATTTCCATCCATCCATCCATCCATCCATCCATCCCTTATCCAACTGGGGGCTATCCCAGCTGTCATCAGGTGAGAGGCAGGGTACACCCTGGACAGCTCGCCAGTCTGTCACAGGGGTAGACAACCATTCACACTCACACACCTGTGGGCAATTTAGAATCACCAATTAACCCGACCCCACTAACTGCACGTCTTTGGACTGTGGAAGGAAGCCAGAGTACCTGGAGAGAACATGCAAACTCCTCATTCCTTTTTATTTCTTGCTAAATTAAATTCTTAATTAGCAAGTAAGATACAACAGAAAGCTAACATTAATAATGTTTATCTTAGTTGTATTTCCTCTTTGTGCCTCGCAGCAGATGCGTTTCCAGTGGACAATATCAGTTTAGCCGAGCAGATATTTACCAGGGTTTTAGGAGCTCCACAGGCTGCTGGTTTAGTCACGTGATCCACTATGGTTGTCTGTAGCAAAAAGATATGCAACAACGTGACAACAGGTTAGCTTTCAAATAGACACACAGACAAATAGATCGATCTGCCCAGCCATGAGGTTGTGGAGAGGGTGTCTGCTGTTATCCATTATATCATTCAGTTTGTTCAATGATAACAAAGTGCATAAGTCATAGATGTAGTTCTAGCAGGACTATTTCTTATTTTATTCTGTCTAAGTAAAAGCCCTTCTCTCTGTGACTGATTAAACCTGCACTATAACAAGCTTTAAAATAGAACAGATGAATAGAATAAATGTGGGTGTAAATGGGAGGCACGTGTTGATTTTTGACATTGTGGGACTGATGACTGTTGCTGCGGTCTCCCATATTGTTATGTATCTACTGTCTATTAACAGAAACCACTTACACTGGCAATTCTTACTGCTCTAAACCACTGGTGACTGTTAAATGTAAAACTCAAAACCACAGGATACTGTGGTTGGATAAATTAGAAGGACAACCATAACTCTGAGAGGAGAGAGTGAGCTTTTCTATACATTTCTGGGTGCATTATACACACTATATATAAACATGTATATATATATAGATCTGGGCATAGGATGTTTTTTTTTCTTCCTGAGAAGCTGAAATTAAAAAACCCAATCGTAAAAAACAAAAATAATAATAAAAGAAATACTGACATGTATCCACAGTATGCTAGAGAATACTCTGTTTATATGTGGCTTCTGCTATCAGAACAGCTGCTGTATTGCAAATCATAACATGCCACTACATGAGAAGTGGCATCCCATTAGCTACTTTTCTATATCGGTGCTTCTGGTAGTTTTCAAGTGAGGATTAATGATGCTATGCCATGATTTCTTACTTGGTTCCTTCCTCTGCAACACCTTCAGCGTCCAGCTTCCCCTCCTCCTCCATTTTTTCCTCTGAAATTAGTTCCTGTTTCCTGTGTCGACGAAGACATTTCACTACTACCATGGAAAGGATCAGCAGTGCTAATGCCCCACCCACAGATGCCCCTATGGCAACTGCAATGGTTGAATCCCTCGGAGGGGGTACTGAGGGAAGGAGAGGAAAGAGTTAAGTATTTTGTAGACAAAGAATGGAGACAAATGCAGCGCTGGCTAAAAGCTCTATAGGGTTGATTAAACAGAGTGGAAAGTAAGAAAGTGCTGCTGAGTTGGCCCGTGTGAGTGCTTGTGTGTGCGAGAGAGATGCCGAGAGACTGAGTTCAGCCTCTTGTTGGTCATTAATAAGTAAAAAGCTGACTCATCATCAGGAGATCCTCATGCTCAAGAAAACAAACTCCAAGTATGTTATAGGGTTAATATATCTCATTTAATCTTATGTAAATTTGTCTTTGTCAACTCTTTTACATTCATTACTTGACTCTATGGCAACATTTGTCTGCTTATGTTTATGCTTTAATTATTCTTCTGAACAAAACCAAGACAACAGCTACTTATTAATAGAACTCCTTAAAAATGCACTACGGTGACTGGATTACTGGGATCCATTTGTGAAGGTACATTAATACTATGGTGCGATTTTCCGAGTGGGTGCTGGGGGGGTTGTCTAAATCTTTATGCCTCTGCTAAATTCTTTTTATCCCCAGTGGGTTTAAAAGTTTCATTATACCACTAATAAAAGAAATGACAAGGCTTCAAAGCATCAGATTTTATGGGACACTCACAAAAATATCCTAATATCATTACTCAGTATCAAACACATGCCCGATCACCTGCATCAGGCTTCCCTGCAGAGGTGAGATCTGTAGCTTCTTTTTTCAGTCTTGCAGTTATACACAGTACTGCCATCCTGCAGTTAGAAAGCCTTCCAGCTGATGGTGCAGCTCCCATCATGGCTCAATAAATAGGAGCAGCCGGACTCTTGAGTAGAAACATCATCCCTAACCTGACTGTCATTCACTGCAGGTGAATTCACTGTAGAATCAGGTGTGTGTTTTTATCTTCCTGAAAAGTTGAACATTTTAGGAATCTGCTCTAGTGAAATATTTATTTATTCTTTTTCAAACTGACTGCATTTTGAAATCATCTCCTGGGCAAATGTTGCTAAGTGAAAGAGGGATTTAATTCTAACACACTGTCACATTTGATTGAATCATCACCTGTCTACATTAGTATCTTACGTTCTGTGACAACAATGAGCTGTATGACGCCATGTCCCTGGATGCGGTCAGGGGGATTTCTCACATAGCAGTTGTAGAAACCCTCATCCTCCAGTACAACATTCGATAGAGTGATTGACAGGTCATTCTTATCCAGGTTCCCAGCAAATGTGACCCTTTCTCCGAACCGATCTGACCGCAGAGGCATCATTCCTTTTTTCCTAAAGTATGTCATAAACTATGAAGAGAAGAGCAAGCATTTGTAATTGGCTCAGAGATGTAAATGTAAATGCTTTGCTAAGAATGTATGGACTATCCATTTTACCAGTTCCTCTGTATCGTTGAGGGATTCCTGGTAGGTCCAATTCATGGCAAACTTGGTAACGTCCATCTTATAGCAGGAAGTGAAAGTGCAGGAGATTTTGACCGTTGTTCCATTCAGTGCATTGATTTTACTGGCCACAAGCACATCCATGGCTGAACAACCTGTGAATGAAAACAAACAGTATTAGGGATAATAGTAATAAAAGTAATGCATTTCAACCAATTTATATTGGTTTGAATTTTGGAAAAAAAGTAAAATTTATAGGAAAGATCAAAGTGTAATTTAATGTATTACAGCTGGTTTGGACTGTGTTCATGAACAGAACTGTTTAAGGAAGAAGGGAAATTAATTGCACACATTTTATACAATATTTATTAGCTATTATTTATCCCATTATGTCAAACGCTCAAGATCAAATCACTAGTCACAATTGCTTATGACAGAATTCACTACACGTCTGTGTCTTGATCATTTCTATGCCAGTTTCAGCACAATTTGATACCTTCTGCAGGTCTTTAACTTCATACATAATCTATGTAAAGCATAGTGCTGATTTTTACTGTTTTCAGGCTGAATCATACATGAAAGTTTAAAAAGATAATTAAATAGATAAAAGTGCAGTTCCTCAGCACTTTCAATTTTCCAGCATCTGGTGGGGACATGTTCCCAACTCTTCTTTTGGAAAGTGCTGTTTGTAGGCTCACAGTCATTTGATGGGAATTCCTCAAATCACAGAAGAGATTTAAATCCAGCCAAGTAACTCTAGATCCACACCTGTTATAGACTAAAACTTTACATTAATGTCAATTCAAAATGCAAACGGTATGCTAAACATAAAGTGGGTTTGTGTAATCCAGCTAAATGTGCTGTATCACAGATGGATTTGCATGCTGCCTTTCTACAAGTCCTGGTGCACAAACAAGAAGCTTTCACAGAACCCTTGGGAGAAAAAGCACGATTGTGATCATTTCTTTAGTTCTGTTCCAGTTTCAGGTGTCAAATAGTGGATTGTTTTTAACAACTCCATTAAATCTAGGATGTCAACATGTTTTCATATTTGAAATATCACTGGTCTGTCCATAAAAGTGATAAATTATGCATTTTGGAACTGGGGCCTTGCTTTTACAAATATAGCTTGGTGGGAACGGTCAAAACAAGTTGAATTATTTATTTACACCAGTGGGCTTCTTATTTATAAATGTGTCTTTTGCTTGACTGAATGGATGTCTTTAATATATTCAATATTTAAGTCATTATGATGACTGCAATGGATAAAGCTGTCAATAGGGGTGACAGGATGGCCAGAAAGCCTTTTCTTAATGGATCAGTTTTGATGAGAAAATTTCACTTTTATAGAAGTAGCTTGAACCTATACATGTGGTTTAGGGTTGTTTAAGGTAGTATATATGCATCCCGTGCTCCACTAAGCCACTTAAGCAACCATTCTGACATTCTCAAATGGAAGCCAAATGCTTCTTACTGCACATGATCTAAAATGAAATTAAATAAAAGTATTGTTTAGGTTCCTCAAGTTTCCTCCTCTCCTCGAACATCCTGTCTCAGCATGGACTCACACTCCCCAGACAGAATCTGTGCCTCTCTCAGTATGTAAGTGTGTGTTTGTGCGTGCGTGTGTGATGGGACTCTGCACCATTCTCTCCTCTGCAGTCGAGTGTTTCTGGCTCCCTTCCCACTCCTGCTGCACCACTCCATCGGCCTGCCTCTCTGCACCACATGCATACACACACACACACACACTCACGCAATTTTCCATGTGCACAGTCCACCACAGTCAGGTGTGTTGTGAAGCAGCACTGCACCTTCTTCATGCTCTTTCTCTCTAATGAACACACATACACACATCAGCAGTGAGCCCACCCCTCTGGCTGTGCCATTTCAATGTCATCCCTTTATAGTGACTGCTAACAGCAATGCATTCAAGCAGACGGTCCTGTCACACACACATATAAGCACTGCCTTCATACGTGTGTCTTTGCTACGAGAAGTTGTAGACATCCAGGTATACAACACGAGAAACAGTTTGACACAGGCTCCTGCTGACTCAGCAGTCCTGTGGATAGTGAGGCAGATGCAGAGACTTGCTAACAGATGAAATACTGCAGTGAAGAACCCTCATGTGACTCCTCCCTTTCACTGCCCCTCCCAATTTCCCTCTCCCATCTTTGTCCACCTCTCATACCTCCTCTTATGCCTCTTTCCTTGTACCTTTTTCCAAACCCTACGACACCCCCTTTTTTATTTCGTCTCAATTGCTTCCTCGTATTGAAAGGTCAGTGCAGAAGAAGGTAAACCAAGGTAGATCTCTTACCTCATCTTTACTGTGTCCTCTCATTATCTCCTTTTCTTTAGGGTTAATTTGTGGAAATAAGCAATTTCATTGTAAATACGCATGTTGGTATATAAATTTTCATTTAATAGAATAGAAATGCTTTAAAGGGGGTAAATCTATCAGTCTAGCTGCAACACTGATGGAACAATGCAAAGATGACACTGCCATTTATGACGTAAAGCACAGTGCTCTAAATAACGACTATTCGTGAAACGATTTTTTTTTTCTTAGCACTACTCTGGACTAATCTCTCCCACTTTCAAGTCTCAATCCAATTAGGCATCTGTGGGATACTGTGGACGGAATAAGAACTGCCTGAAGAAATATAAAGCATTTGAAAGTATGTTCTACTGTATAAGTGATTTAAAGCTGCTTAAAGTACACAAAGGCTGAAGCTAAGTATTTAGAGGGAAAAATAATCAAAAATATACATTTTCATCCCTCAGTTTACCACAAAGTATCCATAACCCTAAAACTGGGTTTTAAATTCCACCTATAGAGTCTGTCTGAAGGCCATTATTGCTGTCACAATATCTAGCAGAGTAAGACCAAATCCACCTCCATATTAGTTGTGATTTTGGTGGATAATTATTCAGTGCTGTGTAGCATTCAGCCAGGCAGTGTCTGCTGGTGTGGAAGTGCTTATTGGTTGCTCTGTGCCATGGACACAATATTATGTGCACTGGAGATTTGTGAGATTAAGTTGGGACAAGACAGTATTTGTTATTCACGTATCTTCCATTTAAACTGTAGACAAGCACATGTAGCCTTTTTGTGTTTGAAAAATGTCTTAACAAACAAACGTTTTTTTTTTTTTTTTGTGTTTTGGAGACTTGGTGCAAGTGTGATTGCGTGTGGGAAAGGGAGACAGTAAACAGTGGGTAAATATTGCTCAGGCAGCAGAGCTCAGTTTTGGTGTCAAGGGTGAGGCTTGTTTTTAAATAAACCATACACATTTCTGTGGATAATATTTCAGCACCAGCATGCTGCTGTTAAATTCACCGACTCACTGGAACTATCTCTAGTGCCCTCTGCTTTAGAGACAGTCTTACTACATTCTGTACACTGCTGCAGCCAGAAGCAAAAACACCTGAAAAAGAAAAAAAAAAGATAATAAAATAATAAAAAATTGTTGAGGATTCCAGAGGAGTATGAGAAACTTTGTGGGATGGAAAAGACTTCCCCGATTATGACGGGGCTCATTCTGACGCCCCTGTAAGATAACACACAAAGGGGAAATTAAAGTGATATGTTACACAAATGCTAGTGTTAGTATATGGGAAACAAAGTATGCCGTAACACTGATATCAGCTTCAAAGTGACGCACGATCAAATCGCCTCGAGTGTGCATGCAGCTTTACGCAGCAGAATGAATGTGGGCCTGCTCAGACAAACATATTAAAGTGCCTCACAGTTTTGTATATTACTGTAGGTCACCAAAATATCACACTGCTTAAACAGACGTGTGATTTGTAGCGCATGTGGTAATCTAAGTAGAGATACAGTGATAAGCTGTTCGGCTCATAAATAATGGCGTTAATGCTATTAATGTTAATGCTGATGCTATCTCAGTCGTGCTCAAAGTCAGGCCTGTGCAGTTTCAGGCATTTATCAATTATATAAATAAATCAAATTTAATTTCCAGCACTCTGAAGTATGGATTCAGCTGTGGTAATCTGATGCTTCCGTATTTACTGATGCATTATTCTGCTTTAAATCAGTACTGGTGCACTGTGATACATGCCTTCTCATGCCACTGTGCTGCTGCCCTCTAGTGCCTATCTGTGGGAACTGAAACTGCTCAGCTGATGAGTAAAGTGACTGATGGGCAGAGGGAATATTGGTGGAAAATGGCTGCAGAAATAAAGTCCAGAGGATGTTACACTCACAGGGTTAATATTGGTCTAGACAACAGGTCATTCATTCACAGTGCAAGAGAAGCTCTTACTGTAGCAAAAATGTGTTCATGTTTATGGGAAGAGCATTTTAACCACCTTCAATGTCTGAAATGTGCATCATCACTGCTAAAAGCGACATTGCAGTCAGCTGTTTAGTTCAGATATTTAACAATGTAAGGTTCTGTTTTTGATATATGCAGTTTCTCAAAGAGATAAACATGTGCGAGATGCATTCGTGTCGAGTTGTGAATTTGAGGGGAATTTGTTAAGTTGTTTAAGCTTTGCTTTCTTTTAGAACTGGCTTTATGTGGCTAAAAGAAAACAAACAAACAAACAAAACTACTGTAATCTGGAACCATCGCCATGCAACAAGTGACCAGGCAACAGTAAAACTTCTGTGCATTTAATTTCAGCTGGCAAAGGTCAAACAACAAAGGATGCTTCTAATGAAAACTATACTGCTGTGAGTTCACCTATAATTTCTAAAATAGAGAATACAGCTGACACTAATATGCCTATTTTAAATAGGAGCATCTCTATGCTGTGCCTAAGACCCACTTTCCTGGCACACTGCACTGATCCCAAGTGGTTTGCATTTCCCATTTGAGACTAACACAAACAGCAGTGAGGCAATAATATCATGGTTTATATTATAGTATAATCAAAAGAGCATCCTTCTGATCTCTGCTAAAGAGCACGTGTTTCATATTTGGGCCTCTTTAATTATTACTACATTGTGATGGAGAGGATTTTGTAGATGTACTAACAATGGTAACAGTGTTATTGTGCATTATCATGGCTGTCTGCTACTGAGTAGCCTACAGAGGCTATTAGTATCATCAGCACAGTGTTAGCACATTATTTAAGGCCTATCCCTCCCTGCACTCTATCCATCACTCACTGTACTCACAACATTCAGCCATACCTGAGAGACCTGCTGGGTCCTATTATTACTTGTGCAAACAAAGCCAATATTTATTTTTGTATACTGCATCATAACCCATTTTGTAAGTTGTGATGTATCAGTCATTTAGCTGTCAAAAGAGGCTAAACTGACATATATAGAGGGACAAATGGGTCAACACAACAGATCAAAAAATCCGTGTTTTGTTAAAAGAGGTCGCAGAAAAGCGGAATATTATGGTTTCTATTCCTGGCCTGTCAAACTAGGAAATGCAGGAATGCCTGTCCCCCGAGATTATCTCTTACTATACCCATTTCTAATCTGCCCGCCCCTCCTATCTAGCCCTTCTGTTAACCTACAGTCCACACGTACAAACACGAGTGACAGGGACATGTAATTTCCCCGGACCTTTGATCATGTATCGGTGTATTCGAGCACTGATCGGTTCGCGTGTTTTGTTTCTTACCAGAGAGCGAGAGCAGCAGCAGCAGCAGCAGCGCGCTCACCAGCTGAACGCCAGACCTTCTCTCCTGCGCGGGGGAAGACATTTTCTCTCCTTCTTGTTTTTTTTATTATTTAAAAATATGACGCCTATATCTATAAAATTATAGTAAAATAGAAAAAAAGCAGCAAGTCTGCTCTTGTTTGCCTTAAAATGCTACAAAAACCTGTATTTTTGTTTTAGAGGCAGGACATGGCTGGCAGTGTCTGTAGCCTTATGACGGTTGATCTCGTGGTTGTCGGGTTGTTGGGGATGTGCTACAGGAGGGAGAGCAGGAAATAAAACACTGAAAGAGGACATCTCCATCCAGTTTTTTTTTAAAGATAAGTATAGTCTACACTAAGCTCAAGGGAGGAATAGTAACAAAATAAATAAATAGATAAATAACGACCAACAATTTTAAGACAGATAGCTGACAATGATAACATGTGAACTGTGCCCCACCCCTTTCCCCCCCTTACTGGGTAAAGTACATGTACTCAGTGGCTCTGGTGGAAAAATTAACTCAAGTTAAATTTGTCATTTAATATTTCAATTTCTTGTGTATCAAAATGACAAGGACATCGATCTTTGGGAACAACAACTATTACGTATTACAACGAATAGTGGTGGTGAAAAAAATAAATCAAAGCTTATATTGAAATAAGGCAGTCAATTAAAAAATTTTGCCTTAAAAAATCTCTGTGTTTTGCTGAGAAAAAAACGCAAAAAGAACAACAAAAACCAACCAAAAAAAAAACAAGCGGTCGTGTAGAGAAACAATAAATTAATTAATTAATCGTAAAAAAAAAAAATCATCGAGCAGCCTCTCTTGCTTTAATCCATTCCTCCATCCAACCTTCCTGGGTGGGAAGCTGCAGGAGAGGATACTGGGAAATAAAAGGGGCAACCGTTCACTGCTCACATGCGCTCATCTGTTCATCTGCTTCTTTATGGATGCAAAGTGGGGAGGTGTTTGATAAAAAGATATGCATAGCGAGAGATGGGCTAGAGGAAGACGTGACTGTAAGTGGGAAACCAGTTAATATTGGTAGGTTGGTGATTCTGAAGTTGTCCATGGTGGTGAGGTGCAGAATAATAATTTGACTTACAGTCTAATGGGTTTTAAGTGGACTAGAAAACCGCTGCCTAGAAAACTGCTATATAATTGCAACCACATCACATTTTGTGTATCCTGAGGTTTAAAATGCCTTCCGTTACTCGCACTAGCTGACCATGGTATTTTGTATCAATACGTATTGCAATCCAACTTTCCCATCTGCCAGAAGCTGCATCCCATATGCGGTTATATTAGTGGCCGAGGGAAAACAACCACTCAACATAAGAACTGTTAATATTTTGCTATTTAATCATATCAATACTATTATTATACTCACTCATAAAACAGATTAACAGTTATTCTCCAAACAGAGGCTATTATTTATGAATTATAAAGATATCCTGAAAATTTGCTTTGGCTTTGTTTAGAAACACTAGTTTACAATCAAGTTAAAGTGTTCAAGCTAAGTTAGTAAGTTCTCAGTTCTTTTCACCATAACTTGTGCAACTTCCACATCCCTGCTGATGCTGCACCAATTAATCTGTCAGTCCTTGCTTTTTTAAGAAACAAAACCCCAAAATAATTGGAACACCACCACTTGGGGCAACGACTCCTCACTGACCCTAAGTGGGCACTCCACCCTCTAGCTTCACACTTGGAGGTGCTAATTCTCATTCCTGCTCCTTCACCTATAGTACTCCAGTGCAAACTGTAGGTTACCCACTGATGAAGAATCCACATGACACAAAATGTCTATGGCCACTCCTTCAGGTGGTGGGTCCACAGGAGGGCAGGCATATGAGGGTCTTTTGGGCTGAGCTCAGCTGGGCGCCATGAGCTAAGGCCCAGCCACTCTGCACTCTCATTCGAAGGCCCCTTCCAGGCCTGGCTCCAAGCTGGTACACTGATAACTTAGGCTTGGGCTTAGTAGGTAGAATGAGCCTATTTTAAGATACCAAAGTGTTACAAAGGGGCCCCCTCCCCCCACCTTAGCTGGTCCGGCCTCATCTACCTACTTCTATTGTAACTCCTGCATACACACCACTCATAAGAAGAGTGAAGCCCACAGTCCACACCATCAGTGTCTGTCCAGAAGGAGAAATGGACTGACTACAGGGCTGCTTCAAGGACACTGATCAGGAGCTTTTTAAATGAGCTGCCACCCGCAACAACCACACAGATCTTAACACCTACAACTTATATCACTTTCTGCATGGACAGTGTGACCACACAGAGGACAGTTTGGACACTCCTCAACCATAAGCAATGGATGAATGATGCTGTTATCAGTCTTCTGAGGGCCCGAGATACTGCTTTCTGCTCAGGTGATGATGAGGCCTACAGAACAGCAAGGTCCAAACTGAAAGCCATCAGGGAGGCGGAGCCGCTGAAGCACATTGAGGAGCATTTCAACAGCGCTGATTCTCGGCGTTTGCGGCAGGACATCAAAGACATCACCAGCTACAACAGCATCCACACAAGTTCCACCCACTCTATCCTCCCAGATGAACTGAACCGCTTCTTTGCCGGGTTTGATTATGCTGACCACCGGCGCTGACCCCCCCCGCCCCCCCTGCCATGAGGTGAGATGAACCCTGCAGCACATCAACCCCAAACACTTTAATGGGGTACCAGGACAGGTTCTGAAGCACTGTGGAGGGGAGCTGACAGCAGTGCTCACAGACCTGTTTAACATCTCTCTGTAGCAGGCCTTTCCCACGTACCTCAAGTCAGCAACAACGATCCCTTTGCCAGAACAATGAGCCATCAGGTCCCTCAATGATTTTTGGCCTGTGGCCTTGACATCGGTGGTGATGAAGTGTTTCGAGCGACTCGTCCTGGGACACTTGCAGAACAGAATCCCCCCCCTGCACCAGCACCAGTTTGCTTACAGGGCAAACAGGTCAACCGAGGATGCTCTGCCACTGGCCCTCCACTGCCCTGACCCACCTAGACCAGTGAGATAGCTATGTGCGGATTCTGTTCATTGACTATAGCTCTGCCTTCAAAACTATCTCCCCCCACAACTCACCACCAAGCTGGACCTCCTGGGCCTCAACATACACTTGAGGAGCAGGTGCCTGGATTTCCTCACCAGCAGCCCAAGGACTGTGTCCATGATGCAGCAGATCTGATCCAGCATCATCCTGAACACCGGCACACCACAGGGTTGTGTCCAAAATTCAGAAACTGACTGTTATCATGTCTGTTTCTACAGGTTGCCAGTCTATAGCCCTGCGATAGACTGGTAATCTGTCCAGGATGTACCCCGCCTCTCACCCTATGACATCTTACTGTAGCACCATGACCTGCAATTGGATCAGTGGAAGAAAATGGATAGACTTAACCCCTTTCACAAGAAATCAAAGAGGCAAAACATGATTTATGCATTTTTTATAGCACAATGTTTATGGGTTAAAGTGAGTTGGAACAATCTGGAATGACATTTGGTGCAGATGTCCATGAGTTGTGGTTGTGGTACTTCAGCATCTATCTAGTGGTGTAGAAGAGGAGAAAGTATAAAGGGTGAAACATTTTTTAAATATTTCCAACAGATCAGCAAACACACAAGCTGCACTTTTCTACTTCAACTTGAGAAAAGAAGTTGAACCAGTGCTTTAACTCTTACAAGAGTATTTTTTTTCTAACACAAGTATTCGTGCTTCTACTTCAGTAAAGAATCTGTGTACTTTTGCCATCTTGGCTATTAAATATAACAAAATTTTGCAGGCAATATTGACTGGTAGCACATGTGTTTGCAGAGCTGCAAAAAAAAAAAAACTCTACTAAAGCAAATTAAAGGAAACACAATTGTAAAGAAATATTTTCTCTCTGTTTTTGTCTCTATTTCTTTCTGCAGTGAGAAGAAATGTTGCTATAAAGAGAGGCCTTTAGTTGCTAGGCAGCAGGGATATTGTACAAGAGTGTCTCCCTGCTGTATTGTCTGTTGCTGATTTTATATACATCAAAGGTAAGGATCTTTTAAGGTATTAGACTAAAAGGTCTCAGATGTTTTTATAGTATACAGAGTAAATATTTTTAGCTGTGAAAAATATATTTTTCCCCACCATTATGTGACTGCTATATAATTGTAAAATACTTTTTTTGATAATCAGGTTATTTCGACTAATTAGCCTTCGTGGAAAATAGGCATTTTCATTATGTGTTTGAACCGACTCAGCAGATTCAAGCGCTTCATCACATGTAACATTCAGCAGGTGGAGTGCTTTTTCCACCTGTAATAGTCTCCAGGTATACTGAAAGCTAAAAATGAAAACGCATACAAAAATAGAGAACGTCTTCCGATGGGACTGTGACAGATGCATGTTGATGTGTGCACTTTCCCAGGACAAAAACAAACAAAAACCACACACACGCACATTAGTCATAGTGTTTATGAAATACACAGGCTCTCACGTTACTCACAGCTGCCAATTACATAAGGTAGCTGCAACTTGATTTCTTTCTTTTGTGACAAAATGCACAAAAGTAAAATGAAAATTAATGTAAAATATAACCTACAGATATTTATACTGGATGTATTTGTCAATAAACAGGTTTTTGGTGCAGCTCAAGCAGCAAATGTGTGAACCTGCGCTGGCTGCTCTCTGCCTTGCGGCGTATATGGTTGCCTGCTCAAACACTGAGACCCTGCCTGTTGTTTTGAAGCACACAACTTGGAGATGATGAGCAGACCCAGCCTGGGATTCTTCTTCAGCTAACCCAACGCCCGATGCTAAGGACACAGCAAGTATACAATATGAAGTAAACTGTGATGCAATCTATGTTTCAGTTTGTATCACATATAGACACGTGTTCCCTCACAAACCAACCATATATTTGTTTTGGCTTTTTAAAGCAGCCAGTGTAGATTTAACTCACATTTGATGGTATTAAAATCAAGAACAGAAACACATTCAAAAGAAATTAAATACAATGTAACTATTAAAATCAGTGGTTCTGTAGAAAGTCAAATTTTATTATAAGAACAAAAACAAACAAAAAAGTGTAAAAGTTTTTACCATCCAATCTGATCTGTAATAAGCTCAGTGTATACCACACAGACACTGTGATTTTATCAGTCTACATATTCCCACTGACATGGACAGAACATTCCTGTCTGCAGCCTAACAGGACTGAGGAAGAAGAGCAGATGCAAGTGCAAATCTATTTCCATCAGCATCCAGACGAGGGCGCTGTGACTCCATGGTTCACAGCAATTTTTTTGGACCATCTCGGTGAGTTATCATATTATTATCTTGGACTTTTCCATGCAAACTTATCCCACACATTATTAAGCACCAATATCAGCATTTAAAGTAGATTTAAAAATGAAAAAAATAACACTTTTTACTGAGAGTAAAAAGTTGCAGTTGTCCTAAACGCACGCTTCGTGGTTCTAAATTGGCTGCAGCTGTGGGTGTGAGTGTGTGTGTGGTTGTCTGTCTCTCTGTGTTAGCCCTGTGATGTACTGGTAACCTGACCGGGGTGTACCCCGTCATTCACCGTGTGACAGTTGTGATAAGCTCAAGTCTCCCCTGTGACCTTAAGTTAGATAAGCAGATAAGGAGATGGATAGATGGTTGGATACTAGATTAAGGTATTTCAGTCAATTAAAATTTATGCGTTATTTGTACGGAGCAAAGAACAAAGCATGAACCTCAGAAAAGGCAACTAAGTAGCAGCAACTTTAATAACACCGATGGTCCTCCAGGTGAGCTCAGAAGTCCACAGGTGTGCCACGGAGATGCAGACTCCACTGAGTTTGATAAAATGTCTGACTGACAGCTGTGCTCCCCGAACTTCTTTTCTCATCTCGTCTTCTGCACACGTCCATTTTGTCCCTCACTTCTGACACCCCAGACTCTTTGATCACTCTGCATGTTTGTACTGCACTGCAGAGAGCAGAACGACTGAAGACGATAGCGCGAGTAGGAGAGAAAGAGATGGAAAGGGGAGGATAGAGAGAAAACATTCCATCTCTTTGTTTTTTTCTCTGTGGCATCTCGCCTTGTGGGAGTGAAACTCTTTGAGGGGAATTTGAGAGCTTAACACTGGTGTGTGTGATTGAATTTGTGTGAATTTGCTTGTGTGTGTGTGTGTGTGTGCGCGCGCACACAGAAACCCAGGAGACCGCGATAGACTCTCTCTTGTTGACTTCTAAAAGTCCTCCAGTGGCCTGAGACATGATGCTGTACCACGTCCTCAAATAACCAAACAGATGTGAGGACGAAAACACAAAGAAGAAAGCAAGAGGGATAGAAGAAAAAAGGGCAGCTGGGGAAAGAAAAAAATTAAAAATGTCCCAGGAAGAATTCATTAGAGTTAGCGGTAGAATATGAGTGAGACTCAGTGTAAGAGACGGAAATAAAGACAATTGAGAACAGAGGTATAGGGGATGAAGCAGAGGTACGAAGATGATAAAAGTAAAAGACGTTCAGAGGGATAACAAGGAGACGTGTCATTCATCTGTCAAGGTGACAAAAAGTACAGCTGCCAGTTTCCTTCACTGAACATGCCGTTCCAGATTTATTGACTTGTTGTCTTCAAGAGTTCAAACTGCGGTTAACTGCTGAGCTTGAAGTGGCTTTGGGCGACACAGTAGATGCCTCTAAGGTGAAATCAAACATCACAATTAATTCTTAACGTCAGTGTCAGCGGGATCTGTTTATGGTACTTTTTTTGGCTTCCAGTTTGAGAAACATTAAAGTCCTTCAAGTCTTTAGGACAAAGTGGTGAGTTTTCACGCCAGGACGTCCTCGTGTCTCATCTGCGGCTGAGTAGATTGCCTGGAGAAGGAAGTTGCCGTGCTCCTTGCTCCAGGGAAGGGAAGGCAAAGAGCTTAGAGGTCTGGAAACCCGGTGGACCCAGGGTCTGGATTTCGGGCAATTCAGTCTTAGAAAATCGGGGCGCTCTTTGACAGTGTTTCAACTGTGACCCTTGCTCCTTAGGAAAAAAAACCCATAACAGCTTCACGTTTACCATCTAATAAATCCCTGGTTTGTCCAGCAATGGCATATAGTTAATCAGTGCATCTCAAATCAGCTTCGGTCTAGCAGTCTTCAGGCCCAGCAGTTGGCTGTAATACACATAAAACCATCTTCTAACAGAGTTATTTGGGTGTTTAGTGCAAGTGTAGTATTTGACGCCCAAAAAATAGTTACAAAATCAGTTTACAGGTGCTGTTTCCCCCAACAATATGGAGGTGAATCCACTAAATCAGTTTCTAAAGAAAGTTGAGCTTTTATTTGAATTACTTAAATCCTGTGTTACAGTAAGTTAATACTCCTCAAAACAAAGGCGGTGGCTGGTGGGAGTGTGAGGGCGCACAGCAGGGTTGACTGATACCATGGGGGTGAATACAGGATAAGATCAAAGGTTTCGACTCACACCTACAATCGAACGGAGTCATTAAGCACGTTCATGTTCTTCAAACGAAACAATTGTAAATTATTTCACATTTGTGAGGACGTCTAAAATAATGACTGTTTTCAAGTTTTCGTGTTACTTTGTTCTTCAAAGATTTGAATTCACTCAATATAGTGAGTGCATGATTGAAAGGGGTTGGGGAGGGTAACAAAATTTCATGGTTTATCAGGGGGGGTCACAAGTAGATGTGTTATAATTAGTTGGTGTCACCCAGAGGCAAAAACCATGTCACTTTGAAGTGTGATGAAAGCACACAGGGTTATCTATCTATATATTCTACAACAAGCACTGCTAAAAATTGAATTAAAAAAAACATCAAAATTAATAACTTTGGCAGAATTTTTTTCTTTACGGTAAAATTGTGACTTGGTGTGTGGCAGCTGAGTTTGCTGACGTGCTGAGGTTACTGCTGTTGAGTCTGGGGATCCTTCTGCTGCAGCTAAACCATCTAGATAATAAACTCAGATTATAAGTCCCAGGTATTTACTGTGTCCGTTTATTAAATATGAATTTGTCATGATGAGGCTCTAAACCACTAACAGGTCTTACAGACAGCTTTGTGTGTGTGTGTGTGTGTGTGTGTGTGTGTGTGTGTGTGTGTGTGTGTGTGTGTGCACCTTGCAAATTTTATTATATTAATGTATATAAGTCAATGTTCCTAAGCTTCGTTTTAAACAAAGTGACGGTGGTGGTTGCAGACAGAGTTTTCCTCTGTGTTTGAAAACTTCCCACAGAAAGACCCCAGCCAATCACAAGGTTCTGACCTTCTGCTGCGAGGCAACAGCGCTAACCTCCGCACCTGCTTGCCAACCTGTAGCCATGGTAAGAAAGAAAGAAAGAAAGAAAGAAAGAAAGAAAGAAAGAAAGAAAGTGCTTGTGATAACCAATAAAGCTTCATAAAATCCAAATGTGTGAAACAATTATGTTCCAGAAAATGTCTGTACAACCCAAGCAGGTATGATAACAAAACTCAGCCCAAGCTTTACACAATATGACACACATACTTAATTAAGCTGACATGACAGAACAAGAATCTGAACTTTCATGCAAAACTGCAGCAGCTACTTGTATACTTTCTGTTTCCAAACTTAATGTCACTTCTTGTCACCTCATACATGTGTCCTACTTTCACTAATCTCTTCTCTTCTCTTCTCTTCTCTTCTCTTCTCTTCTCTTCTCTTCTCTTCTCTTCTCTTCTCTTCTCTTCTCTTCTCTTCTCTTCTCTTCTCCTCTCCACATTTAGGAGCAGAGGTAGAACTCGTAAATGAATATAAAGTTCACCCTGCTTCTGTTCAGCTCTTTTACATCTGGACCCACAGCACAGGGATCTAATTATTTCTTTGCCATGCAGAGGGGTTGAAACCAGGGCTGCCCAGCTTTGTCAGTTTCGGAGAGGAACTGTACGATCTTGTGTTCTCTACACTTTTTAAACAGTGGAAAAAGAACGCCTAATCGTATTAGCCCCGGGATTCCAGTAATCCCAATTTACCGAATTGTAAAACATCAAGGTAATCTAATGACTCTTTAAGGGATACAAGACAGATTACACAATAAGAACTCCAACATCCAGATAATGAGGACTATGTAAAAAAAAAGAAAATGCACACAAAACTGTAGAACTATTATCCTGTTCAAACACCAACACTGATGTGCACATATATGCACGTAGCATACACACAGAGAAGACTCACAGTATACACATACAGTAACACACAAATAGAAACAAAAAAAAAGTCTTTGGGGAGATATTTTCAAATGAGCCAAACTCCCTCTTCGAACAAACCGAATCTATCAAAGAGGTCTCAGTAGGAGTTGGCTAGCACTCGTCTCTACATCTCTTTTCTTTGCCGGCATCGTCCTTCTTAGCTCTCCTCCAGGGATTTTTTTTCAACCAAATTCAAAGTGAAAGGATTTTAGTGGCTAACATTCACAGCTTTGTTTAGAGATTAGTCAAGTAGAATAAAGACGATGCGTGTGTGTATGCGTGTGTGAACAAATATGCGCGTACTGTGGCCCTTTGTTGACAGCTGATGCATAGTTAATGTGATAATGACAAGCAGAGATGCAATTTGTTTCCCAGGGAGCTGCGTCATTGAGCTGTTGTGCGTGAGGGGTTAAAAGGTCCACAGCAAAGGAACATCAGAAAACTGTACCGTCGGGATGTTATATTTATACGCAATCGCACTGACATCATCAAATCTTACATTATTTATGCGCATCAACAAAAGTGATATTATTTATCTGACTTTGAAAGTCAGTCTTCCCCTTTACTCCACTTTGAATTGTCTGTCATCTATACTGTTATTCACTGTTGTAATTTGCTTGGACTCTGCCAAACACCTATTGTTTAAGTATCAGTTTTTCCCTGGCAGCAGGCTCCGACAGAAGGCTCTGAAAATAAATTGCTTTTTTTGTGGCGGATGGCAGCTATATTCAGCCTGGATTCACAGCAGGTATGTTGGTTTCATGTGCTGATGAAAAAAGACATTAAAAAAAAAACAAACAAGTGTCATCTCCAGCAGCACACACATCTCTTTCATGTTGGAAACATTAGTGGCTTCCTAAAGCAATGTGGAGCCTCAGAACTACGAGAATGGAGTAGCGTGACGAGACCTTGCGTGACTGGCTATAACTGAGGTTCTTAACCCAGGGAGTCACAACCTACTGGAATATGAATATCTTCATCTTCAAAAGGTGGCCGCCCCACTAAAGAGATAAAAACTGACAGACATATGATGATGCTAAAGCCCAGCAATTTTATCATATGATCACATTATAATTCCAATTCTAGAAAAAAACTTGGGCTTCTGTTTAAAATCCAAATAAAATCAGGATGCAATGATTTGCAAATCCCCCCCCCCCCAAAAAAAAAAAAAAAAAACAAAAAAAAACCCAAAACAAAACAAAAAAAAAAAAAGATAAAAAAAAAAAAA
>VOQJ01014594.1:0-10036 GCA_015052665.1 Apistogramma diplotaenia | reverse complement strand
GTCAAGTTCTTCCACACCAAACTTACTCATCCATGTCTTTATGGACCTGCTTTGTGCTCTGGTGTGCAGTCATGTTGGAACAGGAAGGGGCCATCCCCAAACTGTTCCCACAAAGTTAGGAGCAGGAAATTGTCCAAAATGTCTTGTTATGCTGAAGCATTAAGAGTTCCTTTTACTGGAACTAAGGGGCCGAGCCCAACTCCTGAAAAACAACCCCACACCATAATGCCTGCTCCACCAAACTTTACACTTGGCACAATGCAGTCAGACAAGTACAATTCTCCTGCCAACCACCAAAACCAGACTCATCCATCAGCTCGCCAGACAGAGAAGAGTGATTCATCACTCCAGAGAACACGTCTCCACTGGTCTAGAGTCTCCAGCGGTGTGCTTTACACCACTACATCTGAGGCTTTCATTCTGCTTGGTGATGTAAGGCCTGGATGCAGCTGCTCAGCCTTGGAAACCCATTTCAAGAAGCTCTCTGTGCACTGTTCTTGAGTTAATCTGAAGGCCACATGAAGTCTGAAGGTCTGTAGCGACTCTGCAGAAAGTTGGTGGCCTCTGAACATTATGCACCTCAGCATCCGCTGACCTCGCTACTGTATGTCACTTTACACGGCCTATCACTTTGTGGCTGAGTTGCTGTCGTTCCCACTTTGTTATAACACCACTAACAGTTGACTGTGGAATATTTAGTATTGAGGAAATTTCACAAATGGACTTGTTGCGCCGGTGGCATCCTATCATGGTACCACGCTGGAATTCACTGAGCTCCTCGTAATTTCACGATTGTGGGAGAAGCAGCAATAATCTGCAAAAAAGATTTGGTGGACCAACTGTCAGTCAGACAATAACTGTTAATCCTTTCAAAATACAGTTTGTGCAGTTTTTGGAAACAGGTTAAAAAAATACCAAGAAATCACGGGGATCAGTGAATGAAGTCTTCCTGCACAGAAGAAGGCTTTTTCCTGCTACAGTTCTTTTAAAATCACTGCCAGATCTCAGCAAGTTATTCCAGTTTTGAAGGAAACAAGGCCTTCACAGCTTGTTTCCAAACATCCACAATCAATCGTAGAGGTAACTCTTTAGGGAAATCCCGTTTGTGCACATATCATTCACACACACACACATTGGGAACTCTTAACTCTCTTAAACTGAGGCCATGCATTTTAGAAACGCAGTTACAACAGAGCAGGAGAAAGTAAATTGGGAAGTGGAACCAGAGGTTTTTGTGCTTGATATTCCTGGAGCGATTAGCTGTCTCACTCGCACATGCACAACCAAACTCTTACATACTTTATCTCCCCATCGTTTAGAGTTTCTTTACATTGTGAGGAAGCTCTCAGTCTGTCTAATGCTGTGGCGAAGGAGGCATTTTGTTCTAGAAGATCTGCGGACAGTGGCTCCAGTCTTGTCTTTCTTTGGCCTCCCAGTAGCCGCCTTTATAGATAAAGGAGCTTTCTCCTGTCTCATCTGTCCTCTTCTCAAACCACAGTGGCTGGTAACCCTCAATGTCTTGCCCTGAAGACACAGAATCATGTTGTCTTAAGGTTCACAGTTGAATATGTGAGGGTTTTTTTTCAGGATATCACAAATATTTTCTTTCTAAATATGAAGAAAAGCTTTGGTCAGCTGCTCATCTATGCTGAAGGTTGTGTAAATGATGTAAAAGTCTGAACCTGTGTCATCATCTGTTCTTATTTCCTTTTACTCACCCTCCTCCAGGGCCTGGTTAGCTTGCGCCTCCCTTCTTTTCCTCTCCAGTCTCTGTCGCTCCTCTAGACGCTGCTTCTGGCTGTTGGCTTCATCCCACAGACCCGCCTCCATCAGCCGCTGGTCTGGCCGCAGGCGACTGTCAGTGGGTGCAACACCATCTTCCGGCTCATTCAAGGTCAAAGCCAGGGTGGAGAAAAAGTGCATGTTCTCTGCATTTTCTCTGACGGATAGATTGCAGAACGTAATGAGAAAAAAGACACAGATGCAAACTCAGTCATCAAGATGTAGTATCAATGTGCTACATACGGGAGGGGATATTTCTTCCACAGCAGTTTGGGTGGAAGAGTCTGATAAACTGTCTTTTGTTTGCCTTCAGAGCCTCCGCATCCCTGGCTGCTATCCACTATTTTGGCACTTTCCATCTTGTCATCCCAGGTCCCGGACAGGATGTAATGGGCTGTGCCCTCTCGGTCCTCTACCACTCCCGTCACCTAAAGGTAACAACACGCAGGAAGGGATGAGTCAGTAAATGGTTTAGCTGGATTACACAGTTAAACATTTGGTGTAATACCAGATTTCTCAGTTCTTTGAAACATACCCATAAGGTCAAAACTACAGTAGCTTTATTCAGTGTTAACACGAAGAATGCAGACTCAATAAATCTGCACTGAATGTGCTATTCTTGTAGGAGGAAGTGCACTTGGTGTACTGATAATGAAAAGAGCCTTTTCAAGTAGGAAGCATCTTGACTCATTACTACAGCTACAGCTTCAGTTTGAAGGGAATGATTAAAAGTGCTTTTGGTTCCCCCTTATTTCCTGAGAGGTTACCAGAGCAGATGGATCCTCGTGGTTGATTTGGCACATTTATTTATTAATTTTTTTCCAAATGCCCTCCTGACACAACTCTCCCATCTTTGGGGCTAAGAGTACACAGGAGGCTTTGTTTGTGTCCTCCAAGTCTCAAACCAGAGATCTTTCACATGTAAGATGAATGTGTTAATCACTATATAATTTAAGCACATCATATAAGGAAGCCAAGCATCATGACTTGCCCCTCTACTCACACCCGAGGTCTGTGTTATTATAGTTTTTCTATTTTTCATTTGTTTTCATTTTTATTGACCTGGAAGTCCATGTTTTTTACTGTCTATGGGTTTTTCACACCTAGTTTTATTTTTATTTTAATTCACTGTAACATCCTCGCCTGTGATAAGGCACCAGTACCCAAGAGGGCAAGGCCCCCCCTTCTACACCATCTTTGTGCAAGCAGTCGTAATCCTCTGATGTGTCAGTCTCCCTGTCTTTATGTAAATAAAGGAAATGGTTACATTTGTAAACTCGGTCTACTGAGACTTATCAAGCATTCGTGTATTAATTTATCAGATAAAAATTTATATTCTCTTTGCTGCTCCCTCTAGGGGTTGCAAGTTAAAAATCTCCCTAACCCCAGCATCCTCTTCTGTCACCCCAGCCCCCTGGAGGTCCTCTTTCACCTAAACCTTCTCTTTTCCTCTTTTCTTGCTATAGTTGTCTGTTAGTCAGTGAGAAAGTGGCACAGACTTACTTTGCGTGGGACTTCTCTGGAAAAGTAGCTGTAGGGGGAGAATTTGAGACGGCAGGTGTCCTTGGTAGTGGCGTTTACAATGTCAATGTCCCCAGACTGCCAACAAGAAAAACAGATGTGACTTAAAAGCATATTTTCCTTAACCATCTAACCCATTCGAACACACACCCACCTATTCACTGACACAAAACTATTTTAATTCAGTTTCTGTCCATTTTTGCCTTCCTAAACATTAATTTCCTATTCCAGATATTGATGAAATAGGCTGTAGGGAGGTTTCAGCTTTTAAATCCTACAGTATGAATTGGTTTACTGTTCTGTACTAGTTTATAACCACTGTACGACTGAAACGCACAAATATAAATGGAATGACGGTATACAAGGCAAAAAAAGTTTGCGGGATTCTTTAATACTTACTTAAAGACATGACTTCCAGATACGGCTCATCTAGCTTTTAGGCCTTTTATAACCCTCCAATTATTCCTAGGTCAGTTTTAACTGAACAAACAAACAAATATTCCTCTGGATGTGGTTAGGTACAAGGACTAGACTGCAAATTAGAGGAAGCCCTTCAGAAAGCCTGGAGAACTACTGCTCAAGAGCAGTCTAAAAACAAATTACAAGAAAGTCTGGCTCCTCAGCAAAATATGTAAATATGTTTAAAAATCAGGGGTGGCTCAAGACTTTTGCACAAAACTACAGACAGCTCCTTTGACTTTCTGCAAATGCACTGCATTAAGCACAAGAGGAACACACCTGATCAATCCAGAGCTTCCCCACAATAATGTTGTGCACCGTTGAAGTCACTTTGCTCCACACGTAGTGGTTTCCACTTGAGTGGAACTGCAAGTGAATGTTTCCTGTGGTAAGAAGAAATGCACACAAAACATCACTCTTATTTTTCAGTGCATTAATAAATGACTAAGTTGTAGCAGCATTTATGCTGGTATAAAGTGACCTCGAACGCTGTCTCTGCAAATTCCTGTTTGACTGCTTCTTACCTAACGGCACGACAGAAATGTATTTCCCACGAAATTTGCTATCAATGGTGATATGCTGCCACAGGGTCCATCCTCGCTGAGACGTCACATGGTGGGCAGCAGCTGGTGGATGATGACTCACCTGAAAGTGAATTGTATCAGCTGATGTCAGCAGACCCAATACAAACATGCATTGGCTGCAGATTTGCTCTTCTACCCTTTTGTGATTAAGTATGCATAAATACTGTAATTAAGTATTCTCTTGCCTGCTCACAGATGGAGCGATAGCCATACTCCTCCAATCGATCCAGCTCGTACGTCTCCCCCAGCAGAGGGTTGAAGGGCTTGGCTGTGCGATGAACTGTGGTGGAGTAGGAGGAGACAGAAAAGGCAGCCACCAGGCACATCTGCTCCAGGGGTGAGTCGCAGCGAGCTGCCCGGTCCAGAAGCTCACTGTACTCCAGATCCTCAGTCAGACGCTGCAGCATCGACAGCGGCTCATTGAAGTTTACCTGCAATCGCACATTTCACACCCATTTAGTTAAATTCGTTCCCCATAAAGCCCCGACTACAGCTCATCTGTGAGAAGCACACATATGTTTTATCATTTACAGGCATGGGTATCTTGGACAGGTCTTTCCCGATGCAGTTTTTCATGATGCTCCACAAGTTAAGGGAGTAATTTGGTTTGTCAGGAATACGACTGCGCCTTGTTCTTTGTAGCTGCATGTGGTTTGTGCTTGACGTGTCCTGTGGAAAAAAAAAAAGGACAAGCTCAGATGAGCTTTTCTGTGTGCACGAGGCAACTGAGTAAAGTGTATTTTATTAATATCAGTATTCTTGCGACATACATTCTCATTGTGAGTCCAGTCATTGGGCACTCCTCCACTCATCATACTCAGATTACTTCCTGAGCGCCTGAGAGAAAGCAACATGCTTGAAAAGCATTCATAAACAACCGTCCAACAGGTTAGAAGACAGTTTAAACATGCCGTAACCATGCAGAGATTAAACCTCTCACTTGTGCGCTATGTTACCAGTAGCCGTCACAGTTATGAACGCAGGTGAGTCTTCCATGGCATCGAAGAACTCTGCCTCGTCATTCTCGTCGCTCGCATCTCCCTCCTGAGACCGCTCCACACCTACGGCAACAAGCGCGGGACAGGTGAGCTGAGCGTCCGCTACATCCTGTGTTACGGCCACACAGAAAGCCCAGACCTACATAACACCTTTACTGAGACTTGCCTCAAAGTGATATGAAGATGCTGTTTAATTAATTAGTAGCTTCATAATGCCTGCCTTGTAGGTGGCTTGGAACGGAAATGAGGAATTTCAGGGAGTGGCCAGGAGAGACGAGGGAGAGATGGTTTGGACATGTGCAGAGGATCGATAGTACAAAGGATGTTGAAGATGGAGCTGCCAGGCAGAAGGAAAAGAGCGGACATGCAGAGGGTTGGTGTGAGAGAGAAGGATGCAAAGGATAGGGTGCTGTGGCAGGCCCTAAAGGAAGGAGCTGAAAGAAGAACCTGTAAATCACTTGTTTTTTTATCTTTTACAATTGTTATTTACAGTAGTTTGTGCTTGATTGTAGTTGCATAATGGTGTGTTCACAATTTTCTGGCTACAACTGATTTTTAAAATAATATTATGCCGCAAAATGAGGTGTTCCATGCACACACAAGCTCAGGGATGATATCAGCAAGCACTAGAGCAACACCTCAGTAGCAACTTGGCAACAAAGTCAGCGGCCACGATTGGCTACTTTGTCACTTTGTTGCTCAAAGCTTAGATTGTAACCATTAACGCATTAACATTATTAATACCAAGTAACACACAACAGACTAGTGCCTCAGAAGAGTAACATGAGTAACATGTCTGTGCACCACAGACTGTCACACAGGATGTCTGGGAGACAAAGTCTCACCTGTGTATGAGGTGGGATTCTCCCTCCAGGCTCTCTCTAAGCTGTTGTGCTGTTTGGCTAACTGTTCGATGGTCTCCTCCAGGTGGTGGCGCTGTTCTCTCTCATGCTGCAGGGCTTTTTGCCACCTCCGACTGTGAGATTCTGCCACGTCCACAAAATCCCGACAAGCCTGAGGTGCGAACACAACACACATCAAAGGATGCCGGCAGCGCCCTCACCCTCCATTCCCCTTGATTGCGGTCGGCTACATGCCGCCTGAGAACTGAGTGGCTCACATTGATCATAGCATTGGAGGTGATGCGGAAGAGGGTGGCTCGCTCGTTAACAGCTTTCACTTTGTCTGTGCTGTCAGTGGATCCCCGCAGGTCCTCGAGTTCGCTGAGGGAGCGCTGGAGAGCTGCACCGTGCTTTCCTATCAGCTCATTACAGGTGCTCAGGTCATCTAGCTTGCTGGCCAGAGTCTTAAGCACCCCTTGCGTTACAGCACGATCCTCCTGGTGTACAGGGGCTTCGTCTCCTGAGTCATCTTCAAAGACACACAAGAACAGAGCCAGGGCGTAATTTTAGTAATTTCCCCCAAAAAAGATGCTAGTGTGTCATTAGAGGTTATTACATGTAAACAGTGTGGGTGTTTGTGATGGTGAAATTATATACTGTAGTGATCAGGAAGTAATGGCAGATTGAGAAATACATTTAAAATTTAGATCGAGACAAGCTGAGAGAGTGTTAATGGGGACTGGCTGGAGGAAGATAATAACACTTCACACCCTGATCCACCACAAGCCGTCCTCTACAACACTGGAAAGCTGTGAATGAACACTGTTGCCCTGGAAACGTAGGCCCGTGCAATCAGGAGGCAATGCTATTTTTAGAGGAAGAAGGAGAAAAAAAAGATGACGCACTACCCTCTTCTCCTCTGTCTCCCCCTTTCTATAGCTCTCTCTCTCTACCCCTCTGCCAAACCATCAGTCTTTGGCATCAACGGAGGAGTGCAGGGAGACTGGGCTAATTATAAGGCATCATTAAGAAATTTATGACACTGAACCTTATACAAGCTCACTTACAGTCCCCCTTTTTACTCACAGGAAGTCAAACGTAACACGTGCTGGGATATTCATTTTCTTTCTTTAAAAACACGTTGGGGCTTTGAACGACTCACCTATTAAAAATTCTGCTGCTCATGCAGTATAAAAAGACAGAGAGGTGTCAATAAATGCCAATGCAAATAATCCAGCTTTAAATTCGTGTACTGTAGCTGCCTCCCTCCTATGTGATGAAACTTTTCTAGGTCAAAATATTCCTGCTGTGCTAAAAGAAAGCCTCGCCTATGCAGGGAGGGAGGGAGGGGGGGGGGGTAAACTGCCTCACTCTAAAGGGGCAAAGAAATGAAAACAATCAGGGCAAAGTGGATTAACAACGTCTCCGGAGGAGAAGATTAAAAATGAGAGAGTGAAAAATCCTTCAGGCATCTGTAACAGTTTCATGACCCACATATATATTGAGAGAGTAATCTCACTTTGGAGCTCAAGGTGTTAAGACATCATGAATCTGCGATCCGAGGCCATCTGCCATGCAGCGTGTTTATATATGGAAGTGCTCATCCATAGAATACCAGTACACAGGAAGGGCACAGGCGTACTGGTCTAGTCTGTGAACTAATGGGTTATTTTCCACACAGAACTCCAGGGAGTCCAAGACCAAACCAATTGGTGACTCATCGTTGAGTCATGAAAAAGAAAGAGAAGAAAACACCCACAGGTGATAGCGGGAGCACCAATATGGACACAGAGTGGGAGGAGAGAGTTAAAAATCAGGGGATGCACTGTAAGCTTCCTCAATATGGACCAAGCATTAAAAGTCTCATTGTATGTCGGTCTGTTTGGATTCATTCTCACACTTTCATCTTGTCTTTAACACCAGCTGGAAACATGAATTTTTCACCGCATACCTATCTATACATATTTTAGCGGAGCCGGAAGCTTGTAGTGATGTGCGACAGATATTACAAGTGCCTGTCCTAATCCACCTTTTAGCCGATTACTTCGCCCCACTAATAAGCCCGGAAGAAAAAAAGCTCGCTGAGTGATAATCTATAATCATATCACACATTACACCAAAACACACAAGGCATTGTGTCTCATGCATGAGAACGCATCAGCTACAGCTTATAAAAGCCGTGTGAACCTTACATAATGGTAATAAATGGATTATAAATCTATGATGACAAATATTAACTGAAAACATTCAGCAGCAGCACTTTTAAGGCAGTTTCTGGAAAAAAAAAGTAACAATCTTAAAATGTGTAAAATAGTGCGAATGAGCTCATCTCTATATTTTAACTAGTATTTTATGTGCTGGGAGATCATCATAAGCCATTCCACATCAGTCATGATCTCCTCGTACTGACATGGTCAGTGACACGTTCAAGCATTTTACACAACATTTTAGGGTGTTGCACGCCTTTTAAGTAAGCAGTTGTACTTAAAACGACAGAAGGGGAAAAAACATCAAATCGCATCAAATCAAATGAGGCGAGACCGTAAACGGCTGTTCTGCTGTCACTGTGGAAATTCCTGTGCACGTGCTCTAAACGGAACAACCTGCCCAACTTACTGAACTCCACAAACAAACACATTCAGCTACAATTACTAATTAGTAATTACACCAATGCAAGAAAGCATGCAAGCAAGCGCACGGCGTCTGTCTCACTTCTGATCCTGCCATGGGTAAAATAATGAGCAGGCTACTTACAAGGTGACACTCACTGAAAAAGGCTGTCTTCCTAATGTCCACAGAGTGTATAGTGGAAAATATTTTCAATGAAAATGCTTAGACCCTCCTGCTCTCTCTTTTTTTTTTACTACCCCTCCTGCTATCAGAAAGAGAGGAGGAGTCTGCAGGAAGGTCATTTCATTCAGCACTCACTGTCGTCACAGTGAAGGAGACAGGGAGGGAGAGAGGAGACCGTGGGGTGGGGTGGGGTGGGTGGTGGTAACTGCATGTGCGATTCTGCACATTTGTGTAAGAGAGAGAGGAAAAACCCTCCCCACATCTTTGCTCCTGCTCCATTTGATGCTGGATAAAAAGCATCTTCTAGATAAAATATAAAGCATTAGTTTAAACATTACATCAAATATCATGCTATATTGTCTCAAGGTAACAAAGTGAGTGTCACGAGGATGATAGCTGATGTAAGATGTCATTTAATATGAAAGCGTCTTCTTTTTGCCTTTAAGCACACCCTTGCCCCTACAGGCTGTTCTCATAAGAACATCCTGAATAACACTGCCACCTTGTGCCTTTTTGTTTACATAACACTAAAGATGTAAAAAAATATATAATATGCATTTAGAAAAATGGGTCTTGGTTGTGTGAGCCTGCAGTCAGGCTACAGCTAAAATTAGTTTGACTGCTGCAGACTTTTTCAGGTGAACCGTGCCGCTCCTTTAAAGTGCAAATTCTGGTACACTCAGTGTACCACAGCCATCACTCAAAACATCAAACTAAAGTACATGACACTGAAAAGCACAGTGACAGAACAGTCACACTAACACTACTCTACACTACTCCATCTCACCTGAGTGGTGCATCAGGAGTGTGGCATTGGCTTTGGCCTGTTGCAGGGCTGACACCCACTTGTGACACTCTCCGTCGGAGGTGGCCTTCAGATGGTAGCTCCGGCCTCCGCTGGTTAACACCAAGTGGCAGGTGTCACCCACCTCGATGTGCGCCGTCGCCAGGGGAATTGTACCCCGGCAAGTGTGTGCCATCTCAGCCTGAGTCCTGGGGGGGGGGGGGGGCGGAGAACAGACCAAGGTGGCGACAGCGGAAGAAAAAAAGAAAAACC
>VOQJ01014593.1:6127-29039 GCA_015052665.1 Apistogramma diplotaenia | reverse complement strand
ATATATATATATACACATATATGTATATATATAATATATTATAATCCAAGCTCGCCCCTTCGGCCAGCCTTTATACCGTCCAAGCTCGGGTCCTCTACCAGAGGCCTGGGAGCTTGGGGGTCCTGTGCAGTATCTTAGCTGTTCCCAGGACTGCGCAATTCTGGACAGAAATCTCTGATGTCGTTCCAGGAATATGCTGGAGCCACTTTCCCAGTTTGGGGGTGACTTTCCCAAGTGTTCCGATTACCATGAGGACCACTGTTACTTTACCTTCTTCCCTTGTTTGCCCATGACTACGATGTCCGGTTGGTTCAGCATCACAAGTTTGTCTGTCTGTATCTGGAAGTCCCACAGTATCTTAGGTCTGTTATTGTCAGCCACCCTTGGGGCATATCCCATTTTGATCTTGGGACTTTCAGGTCATACTCGGCACAGATGTTCCTGTATTTTCCCAACAGATTCCAGGAATGACATTTGAGATCTCTGTTCGGAAGCGCGTAGTCCTGGAAACAGCTAATATACTGAGCAGGACCCTTAAGCTCCCAGGCCTCTGGTAGAGGACCTGAGCTTGGAGGGCCCATAGGGGTGAGCTGGGATTTGTTTTTTACAATATATAATTTGTTTCACATCACTGCAGCCAAATCTACCTGATGAATCACTTTTGGAGCACATACTGAAATTGAGTCAATTGCTATACTTTCCTGAGAGCAGGAACTGTCAGTCCTAATTTGATGCCAGAGACCAGATGCTAAGCAATTTGATGGTTTTGCAGCTTTTCTGTAAACTGTGCAAAAACCACAGATAAAACTAAGCATTATGTATAATCTGGTCTAGACAGCAATTAAGTACAGGATAAAACTCAGCGTGCCACGTTACTGAGCTGTAATGTTGATGGCATTCAGGTCTGAGAGTCGGACACGTTTTTTCCCTGGAGTATGAGACTCAGTGATTGAAAGTGTATCATTCTGTGTTCATGTATTGCGAATGTGTAAAAACACAGCCTGAAGCCAGATTACAGACGGCCCAAAATATGAACCTGCTGCAGGGTGGCAGACGCCCAAAATTTATAACGGGTCCAAATGCCTCAGGCTTTCTACGTGTCATTTAATTTAGCTCTTTTTTTCTTGGAGGGATCTACACAATTTAAGCACAAATGACGCTAATGATAACCTTGCCATTGCTACCTGAGGAGACACTTTATATTACAGAAGAAATGACAATAATACTTGTTACTTTGGCTAGTTGTCAAAGCATTTTACTGCTAGTTGTACCTTGTATGACCATGTATGTGACAAATAAACTTTGATTTGATTTTGATTTGACTTTCTAAATGGATTTCATTTCTATTTAATATACATAAATATCAAGTGATGCAATTTTTACAGATCGCAGTCTAAAGCAAATTTTAACTCAGTTAAAATCACAGAGGTTTGCCTGTAAATGTATATATGTATATACAGTACCAGTCAAAATTTTGGATGGGTGAGTGTGTCCAAACATTTGACTGTAGTTTAAACAAGACATCAAAACAATCGCCTGATCGCCCACAGACGAATCATTCCGGAGCTCTGGGGCCCAACTGTTGTGATCCCCTGTTTTGCAGTGGGGATCCTGGAGTAGATAAAACATTTCTGCCCGAGGTTCTCAAGGCACATATTAGAGCATACATTACAGAGAAATCAGAGTTGTAGCCAGGAGCAAGGCCACGAAGGGTCTTAAAAGAAATCAATAAGACCTCAGAATCTCAAACACACCGGGAGCCTGTGTAAATAAGCTGAAACTGGAGTGATGTGATCACACCTCTTAGCTCTGGATAAAAGCCTGACAGCTTCTGTCGGTCAAGAGCCTGTAATCCAGGGTCAATAAAAACATGTTAAATGGTATGTGTGTGTCTGTAAGCGAGATCAGATTTTTGAAATATTTCTGAAAGGATTTACAAAAAAAAAACAGAAAAACGACAGCAACATAGCATAGCATTATTTATTTATTTATTTTTTGCATTTGGCCTGATATTATTATTTACAGTATGACCACATATGACCCAGCACTGGTGCTGTCAGTTCTATTTCAACTGATAGCTATGTAATAGCATTAAAGTTATAGTAATGTTGTTTCCAACCACCCAGCAGCTCGTGACATGCTTCGGTTCAGTCGTAGTAGGTCAGCCACTCCTCTCATTGTGCTTTTTCTCCACTTGACTGAACAATAAACAGATTATGATTGAAGGGGTGAGCCTGCTGAGTGAAATTCTGCCCCCTTCTACCCCCCCTTCTACCCCATCGGGAACCTCATCATTTTTTGTCTCATGTGTGAGGCTTTAAAATGATTCCAACATGTTTATTAACGTAGTGCTACTTTAACCAAATCAGTAATTTTTTTTTATTAAAATGCCTGCTGTAAAGGTTTTCTGTTTATTACGTGTTCGAATGGCACTTGTATGCTAAACCTCAGCATTTTAGCAAACAATTTATGACAGTTTATGACTCTGAGAGAATTTAGGCGACGCAGCTTGAATTTGTGTGTTTCTCCTTCATTTTGTGAATGTTAACTGAGTAAGATGCCTGATATCTTGAGTGATGAGTCAGCAGCGATGTCAGAAGAGTTGTAGAGTTTTAGGTTTGAAGAGAAGTCAACATGGGATGAAATATCTATGTGTCCTGTGAAAGTAAGTGAGCAGCGGATGCCACTGGCATGTCACTTTCTCATGATGGTAAAACAGCTCCAAATAAAATGACTCATGACTTTACAGTGAGACACAATGAAGTCGTCAACTTGAGTGAAATGGGCTCTTCAGAGGATGAGAGCTTACATTAAAGCGTTTCCCCTGGGGCTGTGTGAACCGAATTAAACAGCCATAATGACCCCATGAGGGGAAAAAAAAATCTATATTGGAGTTGAATGCAGCAAAATGTGGCTACAGAAGAGTGCTGAAACACATCAAAGAAAGTCAGACAATTCTCTGATTGTGGCAGATTTTTCTTCACCCCCTCTTCTCTCTGTGCTTTTCACTGGAGACACACACGCAACACTTCCTTTTCAGTCTCACTATTGTTTGTGCTTAAGCGCCACGCCTTTCACAGCGATAAGGCTTCAGCCCTCCTGGTAATTCCACTTAAACATTCTGTAATGATTAACAGCACGTCTCCAGAAGCCTGAAGAAAGATATGCGGAATATATTGAAGAGGCAAAAGGACTGTGGGACTACATGCACTGAGGACACACTCAGGAGAAGCAGCAGTTCTCTAGAGGTCAGTTTGCTAAAACAACAAGACTCAATAGACATGTGGCTAATAAATCGGGCTGCTAAGATCAACCTTCACTCCAGTCTGCAGAGAAAATGCCGAGTGTGCATTTGTTGACAGTTTATGTGCTTTGATGGTTCTCTGTGTTACAGAGGAATGTGAAAGAGCTGACATGGGGTTCACGGCATTGCACATGCTTTGGCTTCTGTCTGCATTTACTTTTACAGCACAAGGTATGCAAAATTACTTTGAACCTTTTATTTCTGCACAGTAGAGTTTTGAAATGTTTAAATATCCGTCACAACTGTGTTGCAAGCACGTGTGATATTAATGCATCTGAGCTATAAAACTGCCCCTGGTTTAACAGTATGACTCCAACTCCAAGTATATCTGTATCTCTGTCTGCAGAGCTGGTGAGACTTATGGTTAGCCCCAAGATTACTGCGGAGTGTGGCAAGCAAGTTACTCTGAACTGCAACACAACCTTGTTTCACCAAGGACTATCCATCAAACTTATGCAGTGGTTCCAAGAGGAAACAATTTTGTGTTTTGTGGACAGTAAAGGGAAAATTATCACACACCAAAGAGGATCTCTGAGTGACTTCGCCTGCGAGTATGAAGATGGACGACTGTCGGTAATCTTTAAAACGTTGCAGCCTCTGGAGAGTGGAAAGAACTACACATGCAAGCAGCGCTCCAACAAAGGAGCACTCAGTAAATCTACAAAAGTGGAGTTACAAGGTCAGAGTCCTGCAATATATTCCTATTTGAGCAAACTCTAATACTCCATAGCAATATTTGCATTTCTGAGCATATTGATTTATGTGCCTTTGCTGTTAAATTTAGCAGGAAATCAAAAATGATACTAATGTCTTGCACTTTCAAACTTTCTCATGCTTTTCTCCTCAGAGTGTTGTGGGACTGTTGAGGGTAAATTAACAACCAGTGGACCTGTGTGCACCTTCAAGCGTGTCTACCCAGACGGAGATGTGCACTGGTTCCACGGCTCCCGCAGCCTCTCAGATGGCTCTCTGATGCAGCGCTCTTATAAAACTGTGGACAAACAAGGTTGGCTGACTATCGAAAGTTACCTGGAGGGGACCAGTTCACACGGGCCCTACAACTGCTCCTTGAAGAGCACCATATCTGACAAATACATAGCAAGTACTTTGGTTGAGAATCCGGAATTCCAGAAGAGTAGCAGAGCAACACACTCAAACAGCAACAGAGTATCAGCACAGGAAAGTATCAGGACACGTCTTTGTGTTTTAATAATACTTGTAGTCATATTCAAATAATGCAATTTCCACATCACGAAGTGTGACCACATCATGGGGGGAGGTGAACCAATGATTAATGCTGATTGGGAACAACCAGGTACTGAGATTTATGCATCTTTTATTCAAAACCAGGACATTGGCACTCAGTTTGAGTGAGTCATCTTGCATAATCCAAAGGGTTTCCTTCTTTGTGTTCTTGGCTGATGTGAACAAGAAAATGACACACCACTGAGAGGTGATAGGAAGACAGCCAGTAATCATAACAGTGTAAAATGCATTTTGTTGTTTTGCTTCAGTAGAAAATAAGAAAGCAGTGCACTGAGATGCACTCTCAGAGAACATTTTCATGTAACTGCAGTGGTTAGGAATTCTGTCTATTTATTAATTTTTTGTAAACGAAGGCCACAACAGGCTATTTGGTAAAATTATTTCAAAAACACAGAACTATCACACAGCAGGACCCTTGTTATCTATCAGTCAAGCAACAGATTTGCAATTTGTGGATGGATGCTGCCCTCTGGAGATATGTGCGATTAACAAGAAGAAACTGCTTTAGGAGCAATATGCTCAGAGCTGTTTTGCCATATTTTGCACCTACCTAGTAAATACTGTATATCAGAGAATCATAAATTCCAGGTCACAGCCCTTACTTTCAGCTTCCCGTTGAAGCGGAGGAAAACAATAACAGACTGCTGAGATGTGATAATGAAGAAGCTGAATGTTTCAATTTCCTTTGTTGTTTAGGTTTTATAGTCAGAGATAAGGAATGTTTTCGATTCATTTAGCACAAAGCTACAAATACTTACAAGTGGAAAATAGACGTTAATATAAAAGTAAAAGATTGAAGAAGTCCATCTGTCTTCTGGTTCAGTTTGATCTCGAGCTATAAGCCTTTGATGCACAGATATTACTGATGCTCCTCATCATTCTGCTTGCTTTTAAGTCTCTCACTACTCAAGTCCTTAACACCAGAGGACAAACTCAGCTGCAGGGCAAAAACGCAGCCTCTTTAACAGCTCACTGCACCCTCTTCGGACGGGACATTTGAGAGGCTTTTCAAGTCAGAGTGACTCTCAGCTAATGGTGTCACTAAACTGGTGAACGTTGAGCTTTTAGCGAGACGATGCTGAGGCTGAGATCCAGTGAGTAAACCAATTCAAGGTCACCTGTGCCAAACCTCACGGACGCATCCAGTTACAGATCTGACACAGCACGCGCACACACACACGCATGCATGCACGCACGCACGCACACACATATACACAGACACACAGTTGTGGTCATTTCAGAGGACATTAAATTGACTTGCACCAGTGTTCTGAACACAACTGGAGGCATAGCTGTTGCTTGATTAACACAAATCTTTATCTTGAACCTAAAACAAATCTTGCAAAACTGTGATTTTAATCTTAATGACTGGGAGTTATTTTGTACAGTATCCCCCCATAATTGGGGAACTGTACAAACAGATTTATGTTAAACGCACCGGTCCTCATATGCTTTCTGAAAACGTGCACGTTTGTGTTGTTTTAATGTGTTCTGCATGGATCTGTCACATGTTTTACTTTGAAAACTCTTAAGGACACAAATTCACAGTTTTTAAACAGAGCAAAGCAATTCGCACAAATGGCAGCAAAATAATTCAGTAGTTGTAGTTTTATGAATGGAAATTTACCTCAGTTATATTTCTCATTTCTTTTTTTTTTTCATATTTGAGGTTTTCAAAGATTTCTAGCTGATATGTGCAAAAGATCTTGATAAATATTAATCGCTGCATTTTTTTAAATGAGGGGAAACAAAAAAAGATTTATGAAAATAAATTATTTCTCCGCAAGGCCATAAAATAATCATGTTACAATGTGATCTGCTCTTTGGACTGCAGCGCATTAATAAATAACTGAAGTTAAGTTTGCATGTGTGTCCTGCAGTTCTTCATTAAAAGTTCTTTCTCCTGATTTTCTTGGGATCTGACTTTTTTACTATTGCTGTTTACAATTTTTCTATTGCTATTTTTAATTTAAAAAAGTAAAATAATACGTTTAAGTGTACATGGCTTGTATATGGAGATGTTTAAATTGTCTCAAAACATTGCATTACATCACCACAGTGGAGAACAGCTAACAAAAACTTCCGCAGTTAAAAAAGGGTTAATTTTCCCTTTTAATGAGTTTTATACAAGTCAGTTATCAAAAATGTATTAAGCCTTAAAGTCTCCATTATTATGAGGGTCTAAGCCTACTGTAAGTGGCTGGAGACACAGTAACCAGTACTACCTTCCTGTGCTTACTGTGTGGTAAAACAAAACTCCATCATTGCACTCACACACACTTTCATTATGACACACAATACCACTGCTTCTCTGAAAAAGAAAGGAATAAATCAAAGCAGACCAGCTCCTTGAATTCAAAGAAACATGCTTCAAAGTATTTAGTGGGAAAACCCTCCGAAATGGCACAACTTTGATCTTTGAGGGGGGAAAAACGCCTCCTGTAGCCAGACAGACAAAGAGGGCTCTGTTGAGCCTTCAGCTTTTTATAGTAATGACTTCATGATCTTCTTCAGCAGTAAAATTTATTGGAGTATTGTAGATAACATTTTCCTCCTTCCTCTAACTGTAATGGATGCATCTTCAATTACATATGCTTTACTGTGGATGTAGCCAGAGGACCTTTGGTCCAACACTTCCTGTTTAATCTGCTGGTCATTGTCTAATAATGCAGATAAATGTAACAAAGAGCGACCCGTTTTTAGATAACAGACAATGGTTTTAAGACTGCAGAATTTAAATGAATCAAACACAGTCAAGAGTAACTGGACTGCAAATACCTACAAACTGCTCTGCTCGCTTACACTCCTAATTATACAATATATATGGCATTAAAATGTGTACTTGCTGTCTTAGAGTATGCACATTTTACACTCTGTCATTATGCTTTTTGTACCTCTGTGCATCTTTGTATGTCTAAGTCCAAAACTGTCAAGTAAGGCTGCATGGCAGGAAGAGCGTGGACCCGAATGTAGGGCACAAAAAGCAGCCATTAACTTAAAGGGAATTTTAATGCAGAGTTCTCTGACAAAATACAACAATACTCCAAGAAGCTGAACTAGACCAAATGATCAAAAAAAAAATCCCTGCAAACATAGAACAGAAGAACACAAAAGTCATTTCAAATCCAAAATCCACACATTTATGATCTTTGGTTTACTGCCACACCCGCCTGTGGAGCGCTTATTCACACCACTGACACGCCTCTCACCCCAGCTCGAATGAGGCAGATGGCAGTACCCCCCGATCCTGAGGTTTCTATTTTTAAGATGCAGTTTTTCTGCAACTGCCAAGTGCTTGCTCAACTAAGAGCTATTTTAGTTACCTAAAATAAATTAATACCTGTACTAACATTCCTAAATCTTGCCTCTGAATATCCCCTAAATACAGTAATACTCAAAACATTAAAACTAATAAAAACTAAACAAAAACTGAAACTGTGGAAACCAAGCAAAAGAAAACTGACTTGAAGCAAAAAGTAAAAATAAATAAATAAATAAATAAAAATTAATTACAAAAAGCAAAATTACACTAACTCTGATTACTGTAATAACAAACGCCATCATTGGCTTTCATTGCAACATTCGCTTGTAACCACAAGATGGAGCAACTTACCAGCAAACAGCCGTCCTCTGGAGAAAGAACGGCTCCAAACTCACCTGAAGGGTCCAGAAGGGTCCACCTAATCCAGACAAATACTGTGCTACACAACGAGCTGTTTTATTCACTGTGGATGGTGTGAATTTTGGTGCACTGAAACAGATTTCTGAAAAAAATATAAAATCCATTATACATTTTAATCTTGGTTGAGGCATGCACATGTCTTTCAGAAGAGGGAGGGTTTTTCCTGTTAAGAAGCAGGCGCTGCAGAAATCACTGGGTTTCTCTCCATAAAATTTGCAGGGTCCTGACCTGAATAAGTATCCTGAGATGACTTGTTGTGCAAGTCTTTTTTCTTTCTTTTTTTTTTGATTACTCCTGCAAATTCATGAGTCACGTTGATCTCACTGACAAACCGGATTTCTCCGTTATCTCAGAAAACCTCGTCCCTGTTTTTATTAGTGTTTTGTTGCATCATTTTTCAATGCTGAAAGTTGGCTTCTCCTGTGAGGACATAATCTGGGCAAAGTACACAGTGGGGGTGTTCTGTCTGTTCACTTGGATGCGCAAGTGAGTGTATACAGAGGTTTCAGGTTATGTTCCCTTGGAAACAGAGAGTTGTCTTATGGTGTGCCTTGGCTTCAATGGTGTGTGTCTCTGTGTTTGAGTGTGTGTCTGACCAATTATCCCAGTAAGCAGCAGTAATCTTTCTCAGGGAGGTTTACATTATCACCTTGACAGCCAGGTGGTCATTGGTCAAGCAAATTGCTGCAGCTCTGTACCATACACAGGACCAGAGGGAGGGGCAAGGGGGACAGATCAAATGAGACAAGATAAGAAGCTGACTGGCCAACAAACCGTGTGACAGGATGGATAGATGAGACAGGGAGGGCGAAGAGACAGGGGCAGGGGAATGGAAGGGGGAGATAAAAGCCAGATTATGTCAACAAACAGCCGAGATTTATGCGAAGCACTGATAGCCCGTTACCTAACATTACGGTAAATGGGAGTTGGCTTTGGATTAATTGGCCAAAGAGCTGATAGGACAGAGTTTCTGCAGGCTTATGTGTTTTCATATGCATGACTGCTCAAAAGATTTTGTTCGAAAGCAAAAACAGAGACAAGTTTTACATATTTTATAAATCTAGAAAAAAAAATTTTTTGTTCACAATCCCAGTCTTTGTATGTTTCTAATGAAGTCATAACAACAATATATTCACTCAAAAGCACTATGATCTTCCTTTTTTTCTGTAATGTATATTCAGTTCACTGAAATTTTAACTCACCTCCAGGTGATTTAATTCGTATGGTAAAAACCCACAGTATCAGAAAGAAACTGCAACAATCACACAGACTCCCTATGGGCAAACACTTGGTGACAGTAGGAAAGAAAAAACTATTTAAGAAGAAGAAACCTCCAGCAGGTGCCAAAGAAGACATACTAATATTTAAGCCTTTTAAGCATTACTCTGAGATTGGATGTTTCTAATTTTTGTGCATATCCAGGACATATCCTGACCAAAAATGATGCCAAGATTCCTCCTGGAATATATGGAAGCCAAAGTATCAAATTTCTGGTTGGACACCATGTAAGATTTATTTGCTTTGTCATCCAGGCCTTTATGGCTTTAAGACATTCCTGAAATTTAAACTAGTTGAACAGTGCATTCTAATTTCTGTAGTAAAATATTGTGGTCATAGGTATTGAAAGCTGCACTGAGGTCTAGCAGGACAAGCACAGAGATGAGTGCACAGTCAGAGGCCATAGGAAGATGATTCATAACCTTCACCTGTGCTGTTTCTGTGCTACGATGCACTCCAAATCCTGACTGAAACTCTTCTGCAAATGATTAACTCTTTGAAGAATCTTTGAAACAATCTGACTGTTAGAAATCAGTCTATCTTTAAAAGCCTAGCAGGACTGTTGCTACTGAAGGTGATTAGCAAATTGTTGAGATTAGCTAAACTCGTCTTTGCTTTTGAGGCAGTGTGTTATACAAAGCTACTCCAGTGTAGCCGTAGGATGAAAATATGAATCTAAAAAATAGCACCATAACTCTGTCATTCCTATTTATTTCAGTTCACTAACCAACTGTACACCTGCTCCGGGGACACTTAGCAGCATATTGTGGCTATATTAATATTTTCTGAAGAAGTCAGATCTTCCAGCGCTCCAATTCATATCAAGTCTCTCTGTGTATTGACTTTAATCTGACAGATTTGTTTTTTCTAGTTTGGTTAGCGAGAACAAATGGAGGAAGTGTTTATTGCCTAAAAAGCAGAAGAATCAGGTAGTGGGAGAAGTTAATGTTCAGCCAAAGCGAGACAACTGGACATGTAAGCGACATTAATAATAAAGTGAACTATGTAGAGTGAGAAGCAGAAAATGGTAATCCTGTGTATGAGTAAATACTCTAAACGCTTTCCATTTACTAAAACTGGAAATGTGATTTTACAACTTAACTCACTGAACCTTCTGTATTAGGTCACAGCTACACACAGAGGAGGGGCGGCTCAAACACTGAAACGTGTGTGCGCTGTCTGTAAACGTCCCAGGTGACAGCACAGGAGGTGTAATTAAACACTTCATCCCTCTGCTGCACCGTGGCTATTATATGACAGATCAGATCTATGACTCAAACATTTCTGTTCCTGCCACCAGTGACTCAGTTGTGTTATTCTTCTCTGTGTTACCAAAAGGTTAGTAGAGGGCAAACTAATCCATTTTGAACCACTCAGAGTGGATGCATACTCCTGACACACTTTGTACAACAGCTGTCGCTTTGGAGCGATCAATACATGAATAACACAGTGGTGAAGCTGAGCTGCGCCTCAGCTGCTTTCACCTCCAGCATGCGGTGCATTGAACTGTTAAGGTTACAGATGAGATTAGAAGAGCTGAAAGGTATGAAAAAACATCAATATGTGCTCTTAAGCGATGTTCTAGAGCTGATTCCCCAGGTATTCACAGGAACAAAGACTGATGAATGAAGATTGAAGTTCTTCATCTGCCTGTAGGAAGCCGCCAACAATCAGAAGTCATCTGAGCGCCGCAATAAGACGCCGAAAATTACAGCAATAACTGAGCTGCGGAATGCTTGAATACACACTGCGTTCAAGTCTTACTTCAATGTGTAGTGACTTATAAAAAGAAATAAGGGATGAAAGAGGATGAAAAGTTGATGAAATGTGTCCCTCATTTGATCTCCAGACAAATCCCTCCCCCAATCTGCATCATGTTTGATGTCCCCTCCGATTTAGGGACAAGGAAGGATGGCATATGGCCAGTAAATCACATGATAGCCAGCGCCCACAGCCCGTGTGGGACAGTACAGGCTCACGTACAGGCTCCTTCCAGCGAGTTGACTGGAAAACTGTAATTTGAAAAAAAGGGATCCATGATCCTCCACGAGAATCAGAGACTTCGCGTTGTTTTATGTGCATTTAATAGTCAGCTTTTGTTTTTCCTCAAAAGGACACTCAAACCCGCTGGTGCATTCATGCAGCTCACAAACTGCAGCCAGTCATGTTTGCTTAGGTGTGTGTGCTAAGGGTAGAATTTCATTTAACTGTATGCACTTGGGGGATACCACACACCACCGTAATCTTCACCTGCCAGAGACATGGTGATATGCAAAAGTCTTGAGCCACCACTCAATTCTTTATGGTTTTCTTTGGAAATTGGCTGTTTGCCGCTCACTTTCAGTCCAGTCCTTGTACCTGATCATTTGTACCTGATTTTTTTTTCTTTCAGGCCTTGTTGAACAATAAAGGTGATCATAGCAAATGTTTGGTTTCAAGGCCATTTACAAACTTTTTTTCCCATTATATACTGATGTTTTAAATCAGTCACTAGCAAAATATACAGAAACAGGGGGTGGCTCAAGCCTTTTTAAAAGTACTGTACTTTGTCAGGATGAACTCAAGTCTAACAGTGTTCAGGTACCAAAAATAGACACTATTCTTTCTCCTCATTGAAAAAGTCTCCTCTCTGAGCAGCAGGAAATCTGCACAGAAGGAACAAGGTCAGTAACTCACTGCAGGTAAGCAAAGCAAAACAACAAGCAAGGCAGCTTCACTGACAGGCCAGTGAACACTGAAGGCGTTCCACCACCTTAAGTAGCAGCAGGATATAAACAGGTGAGCTTGTTGTCCAGGTGAGTGGAAGTCAAGGGCAGGAATCTAGTCCCACCCTTGAAACACTGGGGTGAGGTTAACTCACTCACACAGAACACAGATAGAAAAGAGACAGAAAGAAAGGAAAAGCAAACAGAGAAAGAGAGCGAGAGACAGCACAAAGGACAGAAGGACCATGACATTTTCATTAAATTAGTGCTGTGTTACACACACACTCACACACACACACACACACACACACACACACGCACGCACAATGCAAATGTACACCTGTATACGCGTCTCTTCCTACTGGACCAGAAGTAGGTATTTGTGATTTCATGTGCCAGATTTGCCAGAGGGGTAACTTTGCACTGCATCATGAGACCAGTGAAGTCTTCAAATATAACTGGGCGTGACACAAAATATGTCCACCCAATGCTGTTTTTTTAATAAAAGTCTCCTCACGTAACTAAATAGGTCATTGAGCAGAGTGATGCATTTGGATCACAGTCACGTCTTGTGATAGTTCATTAGTCACAGCGTCACTTCCAAACCCCACAGACACATGCAGCATCTCTCTGGCCAAAATCTATTCATGTGATTCACACCAAAACAAAGTTTACATAAAAAATATCTATTTTTTTTTTCTTGTGGCGATATTGTATAGAACTGCAGTCTGAAAATACCACCTGCATTACCGTGACATGCAAAGTGTTAAAAGAAAACGTTACTGGTCAGTCTGTGGTCAGATTTGATTATGATTACCATGGAAATATTTCAGGAAGGTAGTCACCTCAATCAGAACGACAACTAAGATGACCCAGATGTCAGAAACAGATGTGCTTGCTGGAGCTCAATCTTAAAGAGAATAGCGATGTGCTAACACTGCACAGTGCAGCATGTGTTCTACAAATTCTGACCTTATCCCATCTAACAGATGGGATAAGACCAAACAAGACTATTCTTTTCTTTCTTTTTTTGGTGGCAGACAATCAATTATTGCTCTTCCTGTGTGGGGGATTTATAATAGGTCTGAATGTGAGTTGTCTTAGCAACCTGTACAGGCTCCAGATGCAATATAATGCAACACAACAGAGGAGCTGAGTTATCACACATGGGTATATTTGCACATCTGGAGCATATGCTTTGTAATGCAAGAGTGCAAAATGATAATACTGTAAGCATTTTGAATGACAGCATTCTTATTTTTTGTTATTATCACAATAATAATATCATTTTCACGAAAAGCCGATGTTGTGATGATCCTATTCTTAGTCTCCTCCCACAGCGTCGCACTTCCCCTGGATTCTGACTTCTTTTTTGCTTTGTGCGACCAAATGACCAATCGAAACAGTCAGCTAACACGTTTGTCATTAATTTGTGTTTAGATGAATGTGAGGCAGCAGCCCTGTCTCACATCCAGACTCACAGATACAGACACCTGCAGCAGAGGAGAGTTTGCCAAAAATCCAAAGCCTAACTGTTTTTTTTTTTCTTTTAAGCCCAGTCACTTGAGGTTTTCCTGTTTTCTGTTTTGACATTTGATATTTATGCTTGATTGATGTGTAAGGACATCACGACTGCTCAGGAAAGAGCTTCTGTCTGTGTTTGACCTCTTTTATTTTTAGTTCTAGCTCATACGTTTGTCTCACTTGTGCCCAAATGTCAGGAATGTAGAGTAATATGATTATTCTGATTTACTATTCTAATGCATGCAAACACAGTCCAGTATAGCCGAGTGTGACGCCCTGTAATGATTTCATAACCTTTGCGACATCCAAATGAGATAACATATGGTCTGATGCATTACAAGATGTCCTTCACAGTTGAAAAAAGAGAACGGCCGCTTATTTTTATGACTCTAATATATTACAATGCGCAGATACATCTTGCATCATAATGCACACAAGAAAACATTTTCATTGATGCTTTTTAAAATAACACTGTAGCACACACAACTGCAGCATAATATCTGCAGTATTAAACAGTGATCTCGGCACTAGACCAACATGATTCGAAATGGCCCACACAGGCAAGAGGCGAAGATTAGACAGATTCTTTGATGTCTAATGATGATTTGCTTTCTCGCCAGAACCAAAGAGACCGGCATGAGAAGATAACCTCGAGCTATGATGGAGAGAAGTCAGTCACGTTTAGCTTAAGTCTTAGAGACAAACATTTGGATTCAGTCCGACACCCTCACCTCACTGACTTCCAGAATCTATAAATTATTAGGGCTGCAGCAGTCTTTCATCATTGTTGTATTATTGTAATTTAAGTGCTCTATTGTAGCTTAAGTGCTGTGTTTTGAGACCTCGGCCAGTCTCAGCCCATGTGTTCTCAAGCCATACAAATAGAACATTGTTTTGTCAGATGCCACCTGTGTCTCCGCTGCACTAAAGGTGTCCTCGGGCTTCGATGTCTCGAGTCAATATTGGCTGCCAGAAGATAACGGTCCAATTTTAGAGACACGCTAATTCTCCGTTAGGGATGTGTCTGTGGCATAATTGGTAGGTTTAACTGGAGGCTGTGCTTCTTTCCTTCAGTGATCATCGTGTTTCGCTTTTTATTCATTTGTTTCATTTTTCACCTGCTTTTTATTTCCCGTTTCACTTGCTTGTGGGCTCCTGGTGTAAAACCCCATCATTTTCCTATTACAAGTTAAACATGCTGGTACAGGGTTTCCATGGCAACTACTAACTGTGTCAACCTATGGAAAGTGATAGAGACTGAGGGACAGACAGAAAAAGAGCAACAACTAAGCTTAAATGTGCAGAACAATCCCCCCCCCTGCACAGGCCATTAACCTACAAACATGCCTCTAACAAACAGAAGCCTCTTGATACAACTCATTACTTTGGGGAAACATTAAGGAGATTTTTTTTTTGTCTTTACCTTAAAAAAAGTGTCTGATCAATAACAACATGTTGTTGTTTGTCTTATAAGTAGCAGCTAGTGAAGTATTTCTATAGAGGTCAGGGGCTTGTAGACAATTTCATCATAGTACTTTGAATAACTGTGTGATTAGATTGACTCATTGATCCAGCAGACGTGGATGTGGATGGGTGTACTCACATGGGAATGACCCTGAATGTATTTTATTGTTGTTACTTTAATGACTGACATCAGTGATACAAAAGCCATGTGAGGATTATCTTTGTGAGTTCATCTCTGTCTTTTGTGTGACATCAGCAGTTCCCATCTTAATGGATAATATGTGATATATATGGTAATATGGAACATTAGCATCGAAATGTGCTCTTGCTGTGTTCCATATTTGAGGAAATATCTTTTCCCCCTATAGGCATGCCTGCATTTCTCATAATGTGCCTCTTGGAAGCTTCTTAAAGTTACATGTTTTTTTCTGGAGTATGAATAATTCCAGCAATCTTCACTTGCACATCTGTGTGTCTCAGGAGCTGCTGTTCAAATTAAAAGCGTGGAATCAATCTACCTATCTACCATCATTATTTACTGTAATTTAGGGGGATTCAGACATCCATTATTCACCATATTTTTATGGTTTCTTTTTTGTTTATTTGTTGCAGTGCATATTTATAACACACCCACACACAAATTTCTCTAAACTCATTAACTGACCATTTTTAAGCTGTACTTGTATATGCGGCTCAGAAGTTTATAATTTAAAATTTTTTTAAAAAGATATGTTTTATGTAAATCTTAATTTTTAAAGCAACTTAAGATTGCAGAATTGGTGGTCGATAGGTCCCCTTCAACGCTGTGTGTTAGGGAGTAGAAACCAAGAAAACTACTGATCACTGCTCAGCAGAGCTCATTATTTGGGAGGAGGAGATAGGTGTTAGAATAAGAGGATCACAGATGAGTGAATGAGGGGTAAAGAAGCAAAGGCAAAAATAAAAGGAATGAGAGAGTGTGTGTGATAAATACTCCCTCTACATCCCACTGCTTACAGATCAAGGAGACACTGTGGACATGCGGCACTCATAATGATTTAAACAAGGTATAAATTCTTCACACCATATGTGATGTGTTCACAAACTTGTCACACAGCATGTGACCTTTTGATGTGTCCTCCTGTATATGGAGAATCAAGGAATCCAGCAGTGGTAGAGTGGAAAGAAATCTACCAAAAGAGACGTATTCGTTGGATAGCTGCTGGGACATTGATTTAGAAACCTGCAGTGCAGTGTTTGCATGGCTTTGCGAAGCAAAAATACTGGTGAGACTGGAATAATTCAGCTCTCTTCAGGGGATCTGCTTTTTGTCATCATGATGCAAACAGTGCTTTGAATTGTTTCATGGGACATAGCAGTGTCCTAAAAATATGTTAACAGTAGATGTATACTGCTCCAAAAAAACACTTTGAAAACACATCAGATCTGAGTGGGAAAAACATCGTGCTGGATTTCTGCACTGATTAACCTACAGAGGGCTGACTTCAAATCAAAGTGAAAATCAAAGTGAAAAGATTTTGCGGCAGGCAAGCCCATTTTGCCAAAACGTCATTGCAGCAACTCAAAATGGTACTGACCCCCATGTGCTTGTATTCATGCCGGACAACACCAGGGCATGCTCCTGGTGAAAGGATGAATGGTGTCCCGGGGGATCTCCGGCCAGATGTGGACCAGGCAATCACGGAGCTCCTATACAGTCTGAGGTTCAACCTGGTGTTTTTGGATGGGCCAGAACATAATGTCCGTGAGGTTTTCTACTGGATTTAGGTCAGGCAAGTGTGGCCAGATGAGGCCAGGCATCGCCATGCACCAGTAGGAAGCCAATACCCACTGCACCAGCAAAGGGTCCAACAATGCATCCAAGGATTTCATCCCCACACTCAGTGGTACAGTAGTCACTGTGCCATTACCTACTCTGTAGAGGTCTGAGCATTCCTCCATGGATATGCCTCCACAGGGCTATCACGACCCATCACCAAACCAGTCATGCTGAATGATGTTACAGGCAGCATAACGTTCTCCACAGCTTCTCCAGACACCTTCATGTCTGTCATGTGTGCTCAGTGTGAACCTGCTCTCATCTGTGATGAGTGTCAGTGGTGGACCAGACAATTCCAGTATTCTTTGGGAAATGCCAATCAGGCTCCACATTGCTGTGCAGTGAACATAGGACCCACTAGAGGATGTTGGGTCCTTGGGCCACTTTCATAAAGTCTGTTTCTGATTGTCTGGTCACACGAGTGGCCTCCTGGAGGTCATTTTGTAGGGCTCTGGTAGTGCTCATCATCCAGAGCAGATATTGGTCCTGCTGATGGGTTGAGGACCTTCTACAGCTCTTCTAGAGTAACTGTCTGTCTCCTGAAATCTCCTCCATGCTCCTGAGACTGTGCTGGGAGACAGCAAACCTTCTGTCAATGGCACATGACATGCCATCCCAGAGAAGTTGGACTATCTGAAGAGTCCAGGTATGGCCTCATGCCACCAGTAGAGACACTGATCCCAGCCAAATGCAAAACTAGTGAAACAGATGAGGTGTGAGCCTCTGGATGGCAGAGGCTTGAAGTCACATTAAGTGCCACCAGAATATCATATCTGAATCATAGAAATCTCCACTGAAAATGTCTGAACACATCTGAATTATGACTACTGCACACATGAGAGCTTAACAAGGAGGAAGTATCTGTGGATTAGTAAGTGTACAGTATGTAGCAGTGTTTCAGAGTATGACTGATATCACAAAGAGGAGATTGAAACAAGCCGGACTGGTTCCTCGTAGTGCCTCTTTACCAAGGACATTTTATTCTTACTGTATTTTGCAAACTATTTTCCCCAATTATCACTAGATCTTATAAATGGCATTAAATGACTTACTCCTGCTATGAAATTCCTCATTTTAAGAAGAGATCTGTGGCTTGAACAATATACTAATAAATTGTGAATAGGCCAGAAAGAAATCAATGATAACTTAAGTGGATGTTGCTCCTCTCTATATATAGCAGAAGTGACTTATGACATCCAATCCTGCCCTAGCTTTTTAAACCTACTGAAGCATCTGCTGCTTTCCCAGGAGGATCACACTGATTTCAATGTTCCTTACTCACTTCATCAGTGTGTATGTGTGTCTGTGTGTACGAATGAGAAAGAGTGTAGGAGCATAGAAGTGCAGAGACATTTTGATTTTGACATTTATGGCTCTACTGGCCTCCAAGCACTTTAAACCATCCAGATTTAATCCAGCCTACTCGGCGCATCATTCCTTTTCTATTCCTACTTCCCCAAAGCAATGTACGCCATGTGGAACAAAGCTCCATACATTTGAAACAGCTCGGGCTGTGTTTACCATTACACATGGATCAAAACGTTTGATTATTGTCCACGCTCTGGCAATAATGACCTCAATTTTCAACCTTAGCCTCCATTTCCACATTGAAATAGAAAAAGACAATTCCATAGTCAGTATAACAACAAGTTGTGAAGCCATTAAGCTTAAAAGAATGAGTGCTATCTGTGGTCAGTGAATCATCACGTGCCCTTGATTGCTCTCTTTTGCCTTCGGGGCTTGTTAGAGGACTTGTGCTTAGACGGTGATATGTTGGGGCTTTTAAACAATCACTGAGAGGCTCCAATCTCATTGTACATCTCTATATTGACAATAAAGGCATTCTATGCTAGTCTATTCATTGCAGTCTGAGTTCACGTGATAGAATCAAATAACAAATATTCAACTCAGACATTGGTAGAATCCTCTGCTTTAAACTAAAGAAGAGAGCTACTAAAAATCCACCTCAACAGTCAGAGACAGAGCACAGAGGGCAGGTTAGTCTGCTTCCTGCAGTGCCCTGTGTACGCTGAAGCATTATTGTGCATGATGAGAGAGCGAAAGACAGTATGTTTACAAAATGACAAATGGCAGAAGAAGGAATGAGAGGTCGAGGCGAAGTAAGCTGAGGGAAAGAGATTATTGGGATTAAGGGAGAAGAGGTGTGCACTGGTTTGTGTGATAACACACAGGAAAGGATTTCCCCAGCTGTTTAGCTTCCTCTGTCTTGTGCATACACCCATTTTCTGCTCAGTTAACAGGAGCTTCCACGATATCAGTAGGAAACCTGTGGGGCCGTTTATCAGCAGGAGCAGCGTTGTGCCGCCATCAGATCTGATGGAAGGCTTACTGTGGTAAAACATTTGATACAGGGAAAGACGTCTTTGTAACTACTAGCTTTTATTTGAACCTTCATGGTTTTTCTCTGTAACTAAACTCCCAGAGTACCTGGACTGCAGGTGTTAGATAAAGTGTTACACATATAATGCATAAATACATACATTCATGATAACTGCATGTAATATATAATGTATATTAACAGCATATATGTATTAGGTGATCAAAAACTGTATATAATAATACTTTTTACTGATTACACCATCTGTATGAATGTGCATCATTTCTTATACTATGTGGTATAACCATATATAGTAACTATATAATGGAGTGGAAGCTTTGAAAAAGCTTACTGTTAATCTTATTTCTAAATTGGTATTAAACATTAAAGAACAATCACAGATCCTCTTTTTTTCTTCAAAATGTTTTTGTTTTTGTTCGTTTAAAAATGGACACAGTCACAATGACATGAGGTGTTCGTGAGCATTCTGTGTAACTTTAGCATTTTAGCAGCATCTTGTTGAGGAGATAACAGGAGTTTTTACTTGGCAATTTAAAAAAATGACACCTTGTAAACAGATACGCAGGAAACAAGATTAAATTAAACAAGAATTCAAACTAGTGACTGAGACACTGAAGGCATCAGGAAAGTGTTTGCTGAGAAGTCATTTATAATACACGACAACTGAACGTCTTTTGGGAGACAGAGGTCTTGTTGCCTGCTGGCTCATTAGAATAAATGCAGCTTAAAAACACTTGCTTCACTGTCATCTTTCATAAGCAGCCCATGCATATCTTGTACAAACATCTTAATGAATTCCAGCTCCTCAGCTCGAATTACACAAGTGTTGATCTGAAGAAATTTAGAAGATTATACAGTCATACTGACCTTCACCCTTTGTTTTGTAAAGTGCAGACTTTTTTTATGATCAATGAAAAGCTTCTGCGTTGTTTTACAATGATAAATATAATGATAATATATTATATATTTTTTATGTAATGGCAGTGAAATGTACACAAACAAAGTAATCTTTTTCCTGACAATTTAGCACTACAATCCAGATTGCTCTGATTGTGAAGCAGAGAAAAAAACAATTGGATTTTAGGAGAACATACAGAAGTGGAACAGAACCAGGTGAAACTGTCTCATTATGAAGCCTCTTATCTTTGATTTGTTCTGTTAGCATTCACCAGCTACAGAGCAAAGCCTGCTATTTGTCAAAGACCACAGAGAATTAAGCACAAACGTCAGCAACAAGTTCTCATTTGCATTCATTACAACCAGAGCTCTTTAGCCTTCATGCATGCAAAAGACCCCATCTGGCCCACTTTGCATCGTCCCAAATCCTGCTGCTCAATCGTATGCACAAACTGATAAGACCGAAGCTACTGCCTGGCACACTTCTGCATGCTAAGTCACAACCAGCTTATTCTTCTGCATCGTAGGCACGAAGCTTGTGGCAAGTAAGTTTCAAACAATAAAAAAAGCAAGAAGCGATCACCTCCCGGGATTTACCGTGACATTTTCCAACCACTGCTGTAGTATTGTGTGGTCAAACATTTGTAGTGGATTTCTTGCACAGCAGCTGGTTTGAGGCAGAATGCACGCATTTGTAACATTTTCATGCAACAGCTTTGAACCACCTGTTCCTTCGACTGTTCTTTTTACATACATTATATTTTTCGCTTCCATGAAAGAGCGCCACTGTGAAGCAGCACGTGAGCACCCTTTTTCACATGAATCCACTTAGCTAAATTTAGCTGTTAGCTGTACACACCACAACAGGGGGCAAAACTGCAAACACTAACAGTTTCATCAACCTGACAGTACAAATGGCCATTTTCACATTTCACTAATGAAATGTTTACAGAGTGAGCAGAATGTTTCCTCAGGCACACACAAGCTAACATCTTTCTGACTGACTCACAGCTGTGCGTCTCACCGATACACCAATGCAGAAATGTTTAAATACTCAGGTGAAGTTGATTTCTGTAGCACATTTGAACAACCTCCGTTGGCCAAAGTGCTGTACAGCTAATACAAAATATAGCAAAATATAAATACATTTTTAGAAATTTTGATTGAGGGATCGGGCTGCTCTTAAGTGAAAGGGTAAATTGTGCCACTGCTGAAAAGGCTCTGCTGGTCCGTAGACCTCTGTGCTCTGGTAGGAATACAGGCTTTCAAAGGACCAGTGCAATAACAAGGCGCCGAACCACTGAGACTCTTAAAAACAAGTAATAAAATTTTAAAATGGATCCTGAAATGAACTGGAAGCTAGTGTGAAGAGGCCAATGGATGTAACATGATCGCGCCATTTCTTTCCTGTCAATAGGCGAGCTGCTGCTGCTGCTGCTGCTGCCAGATCAAAGATCCAGGTCCAAGCAGTTTAAATGATTTTCCTCTTACTATGAAAACTACCGAGGTGAATAACAATCTGCTACTTGTGTACGACAGTGCAGGTCCAGCTTGCAGTCTGCAGTTCATTTGGGACCACAAATAAATAAATAAAATACTTACAGATGATATTTACAAGCACATCTTTTGGATTATTATTAGAACTGACAAGAGAACAAAAAGTCCACACATAACCTTTTCATTAAAGGAAATTACCTAAATGAATACTGCACTGTTTATATTTTGGCTGAGGAAAAAAATATTCTTTTTTCATCTCATCTGCTTCTGCTTGCGTACATCCTCAGGCTGCAACTGTAGAAGAGCGAAATGAAGAGAGACTTCAATTTGAGACTTTGGTTAGCTGACAGTTACACAACCAAATGTGATTTGTTAGCACATGAATGCCCAGCAGGCTGTTTCCCTCTGTCGCCTATTACAGCTTACCTGTCAGCAACACTGTGATATGTAAAAGGGGATTAATATAAGATGAAAACATAACTCGTCTCGCGCACATGCAGTATGTATGGAGAATGAAAATCATTTTTCTCAAAGCACAGAACAGCTATTTTTTTTCTATCCAAGGAAAACATGATTCCAAGTGGTTTATTTATTGGAATTAACACATTCTAGTTTATTTGTGAAACCACACTATCATAGAGGTAATAGGATCCATCACTAAAAAAAGCACCGGAGATTCTTTTAGGGGGAAAAAAAAAGAATAAAATCAGACTTTGGGTTGAAAGCTTGTTTTCTGTGGCTGCCTTTTGGCACCAACAGTTGACAATTAGGCAGAAAGAAATACATCAAAGACGACAGGCAACTCCTCCACTGAGAGATACTTCATTAGAAGACACAATGCAGCCAGCGTTGAAAGGGAAGCAAATATCCAAAGGAAGCAGGTGCACTGACACTCGCGCATCAGGTGCATATTTTGCTCTACACATAACTCTCCCTCGAAAATTTGCTAAGAAAACACTGAGGAAATGTTGAGAACCTTAAACTGATGTATGTGTGTGTGTGTGTGTGTGGGGGGGGGGGGGTTAGCTCGGTCTTTGTTCTTACATACACACAGTCCCATTTTGTTGGCTCCCGTAGCTACAGGGTCTGATATGTTTGTAGTTTATTAGTCTTTAAT